>VDFB02112510.1:137278-224403 GCA_007258455.2 Sequoia sempervirens | reverse complement strand
CCTCTCCTCTCTCCCTCACTCCCCCTCTCCCCATCCCTCTCCCCCTTCAACTCCCACTCCCACTCTCTCCCCATCCCCCTCTCTCCCCCTCTCCTAACTCACTCCCACTCCACTCCTCCCTCTCTCCCTCTGCCTCCCCCTCCAACTCCCACTCTAAGGCCCCCTTCGCCCTCTCTCCCTCCCTCCTTCCCTCGCCCTCCTCCCCTCACTCCAACTCCCACTCCCCCACTCACACTCCCACTCTCTCTCCGTCCCCCTCTCTCCCACTCTCTCTCCTCCCCCCTCCCAATATCCCCCACTCCCTCACACTCTCTCTCCCTCTCCCCCTCCCTCACCCTTTCTCTCCCTCTCCTCTCTCTCCCTCTCTCCCTCCCCCTCTCCTCTCTCCCTCTCTCTCTCCCCCTCTCCCTCCCTCTCTCCCCTCTCCTCCCCCCTCTCTCACACTCCCACTCTCTCTCCTGCCCCTCCCACTCTCTCCCTCTCTCCCACTCGCACTCCCACTCTCCTCCCTCTCCTTCCCCCTCCCAATATCCCCCTCTTCCCCCACTCCCTCCCTCTCCTCTCTCTCCCCCTTCCCCCTCCCGCTCCCTTTCTCTCCCTCTCTCCCTCCCTCTCTCCCCCCTCCCTCTCCCTTTCTCTCCCTCTCCCCACTTTCTCCCTCAAATTATAATATATGTAATATATATATAGAAATATACATATATGAATATAAATGTACAAATGCAAATATAAATGCAAGTACATTTACATATACAAATATAAATAAAAGCATCACTAATTATTTTCAAAAGAGCAAAATAGATAATTTGCTTAAATAAAATATACCAATCAACTTTTTTAAAAAGTTGAAAAAATTAAGATTATCATCATGTGGTTACATATTATTAGCATTTTTTCTTATCATTAAAAGTGTTCTTGCAACTTCAGTGTATGCAGGGACTGTGAAGAGCCAAAATCTTCTCTAAAGAAAACTTCCAAAGCTTCATAAAGTAATTAAGCATTGTAAAAGACTGCATTTCTGCAGTCAAAATTCCCAAAATGAAATCAGACATTGGGTTGTGCTGGAGAAAGCAGTTGCAATATCGTGTCTATAGTTAGTTAGTCAACATGTGCATAAGGAAAGCTTTGGCTGAAAAATATAAAGAAATTTTTATTCTACAGTTGTTTATTCAAATGTGAATTAAACACAAAGGAAAAAAAAAACAAAATTTATAAAAAAAGTCAAAATATCTTCCTGCAAAAGGGACTATCCTAGATTGTAGTATGAATAGACACTAAAGGGCTCATTTGCATCTCCGGTTACATTCTCTCCAAAGATGACTAGTCAATTACTTAGCAATTGGGGCAAAGCTTTCACTCCACCACTATGATCCAATGTATACTATCCCAACTTTCCAGATTTCAAAAAATCCATTTATATGAAAGTTGAACGTACTAACCAATCTAGTTTAGCTCACTATGTAAAAAATTTATGTGTACAGAAGAATTAACTTCTGCTCTCTCTTTTCTCATACATACTATCATAGAAGACTACCTAAACTTATTTATATGCCCAACAAGGAGGCGACAAAATTAAACATTAATTGCAATTAATTTTGTGAATAATTTTCATTTGAATATGTGTGAATACAGAGAATGAGAATCTGAGCTGGTGATTGAAATCTTGCATGCTTGAATGGATAGACAAAATATGCTGACGGTGAGGAGAGTGAAGAGTATACAGAGTACTAAAGGCAGGTAGTTGGAATTACTTCCAACAAGAGTTGCAGGGCTGCAAAATGAGCTAAATAAAACAACAGTGTTGAGCTTGAAACATGAAGAAGCATGCATTCAACTAAGACATGAAAAAATAAAATTAGAAGACCAGTTGAAAGAGTTGAATAATAAGAATAAGGAATTACATACATAAATGACTGAAAATGGTTGATTTTGGGATGACATTCTTCATAATTCCCTTGAAGTAAACAAGGGAAGCACATTGACAACACCTATGTTAGGTAGTGGCCTGACAAGACTTGAAATAATGGCTAAGAAAATAAGGAAAAAAGAAAAAATCCAGAATGATTAGACATGGTGTCCATAATCAAGCCCTCCTATTGAAGAGAAAACTCATTTCTCTTATAGAAATCCTGCTCTATCTAGCATTAGCACAAGTACTTCCCAATCTATTTAATGGCTAAGAAAATAAGGAAAAAAGAACAAATCCAGAATGATTATGATGTTAGACATGGTGTCCATAATCAAGCCCTCCTATTGAAGAGAAAACTCATTTCTCTTATAGAAATCCTGCTCTATCTAGCATTAGCACAAGTACTTCCCAATCTATTCGACAAACTTCAGGATCTGAAAAAATACTTCAGACCGAGGAAGAATTGTTGAAAGAAATGAATGACTTTTAGTTTGAGTTAAGAAGACTTGAAGAAATGAAAATTAGAGATGCCATAAAATTGAGAGATGAGATAAAGAAAAGAATTGAGGACACGAAAGCTTCTTATCATTTTGGTGATGTCTCTATATCAACAGTATCCGTCCCTTCTCAAACTGTAATTATTTAAATGTTCCTCTTAACAATTCCCATGTAAATACTTGGAGTAATCCCGTTGTGGTTAGCACGTTACCAATTGGTTCATACTCAAATGTTTTATCACAAAAAGTGTCAAATATCAAAGTTGCAGTCAATGGTTCTCAAAGAAATTCCCAACCTCTTATGTCTCAGCCATGCAATACGTATGTGGCTTCTACACCTATTAATTCTAGTGTCACAACAAATCCCTAGATAAATCCTGCACAAAATCCTCAGTTCCAACATAATACTCAGCAAAAAAGTACTGCTCAAACATCTTATGGTCAAGAAAGGTCCCGAATGAATCAAAATTTGCCTCAGCCCAACCCACATTCTCAAGTGAGTTATTCACAACAAAATTTAAGAGGTTATGGGCAATATGGGAATAAGGAGTTTGCAACCTTGCATGCAGGGGATGACATGCACTTACAAACAATTATTTAAAACTAGTTTAAATGCAGAATATTTCTTAAACTAGTTGTCTTAAAATAGAGCTGCACATTGCAGTGAAGACGCATGGAGCATGGCGGTGAAGCTCATGCACTAATTGTCACCATTTACAAACACTTTCTTTAAACCATTTTAATATAATGCTTGGAGGAGTTCCTAATCTGGTCTGGCACTAATATCTATGTTGAACTTTTCATGGACCAGCTATGACTCAAACCTAGGACCCTTCCTTTTGATACTAGAGTGCCCTACCAACTAAGCTACTGGCCCTTATAGGATCAACCCATATTTGACCAAGGATTCTAAATAACAGTCATACTATGATTATCTTTAGTGGACATCTTCATTCGAGATTTAATCCAAGATGGACAAATAGAACTGCACTTTTATCCTACATCTGCACAAATAACTGATATCTTCACCAAAACTCTTGTAAAGGGATGTTTTACAGATTTGAGACTCTAATTAAAGATCACCCCATTGATCATCAGGAGAACGAAGATATTGCTGACCCACATATTACAGACAACATTTAGCTTTTTTTAGCTTTAGTTTTATTAGCATGCTTCCTGGTTTTTAAGCTAGTTCAATCCTCTTTATGCTTCCTGGTTTTCTCTCTATTTTATTCCTCTTTGTAAAAGCAGTAATTATTTTTCAGTAGTCTGTAGCGTTGTGTAAAAGGCTTATATGTTTGGAAGTAAAAGTCTATTATGATATGTGAGAGAAATACAGAGTTATTTTATTATTTATATCTCAAGAGCCCTGTGGAAGATGAAAGATTGTGCCTAACGGCTCCTTGAGAACTCAAATGCATTTGATTAGCCATGAACAAACACATTTAAGAATTTTTTTCGAAGAACTGACTATTGAAATTGAATCTCTGAAGTTGAAATTAGAGAACTATAATCATAGAATTGATTGAATAAAAAATCAGAGGAACTCATTTAGATCTGTGTCAGCAAGCATGGTGGAAGCTTTATCTTCAAAAAGTTGGTTCAAGGAAACAAGAAGTTCATGAGCTTCAAAATAAGTTGGGTATGTGGGCTAGTCATGATAATTGAGTTTCCACTGGTGAGTATATTCAGCAACAGGGGAGAGGCAGTTACTCATATCTCTGGTTATAGAGAAACAAGAAGTCCTTCGATTTAATCAACAAAATCAACTGTACAAGACATTATTAAACTTTTGAACTGTTATAGAGAATAGGACATATTGAATAAAACCATTATGCTGGACATATTCATAGGAAATAAATAAAATCTTATTCTAAGAACATCTTGAAAACAGGGTAAAAGTTGATGACATACCTCAAGGCCTGAATATTTTCTAGAATAGCCATCAAAACAGCAAGTCTTCCAGGAAAGCGAATAAGACATTTCACTTCTACTCCATACATAATATAAAGTCCATGGCCTCTTCCAGTGTCATGCTGGAGATTTCCAATGCAAGCTTCTTTTCTAGCACTTCTGCAACATCCTCGATCCCAGCCATCCTCAAATTGCATGCACTCTTACACAAACCCTAAAATAAGGGAAAAAATGAGTAACACTCACGTTAAAAAAAGCATGTCGCCTAAATTACCTATCCATTTCCCACCAACATCTAAGATCTAGTAAATTTCAAGAACAACTCCACTATAATTAAGAATCAAGATGTGCTGAATTTCAAAAAGGTTTACTTCGGCAGTTAAATGGAAATTAGCATGCCATATCAACTGCTGATTTACATTTCCACGGGCCAAGTTAATATGGAAGATTCACTTCCTTCCATATTAGGTCAAGTTTTCAATGTCTTATAAGAATGTTTAGTCACGTTCTTATGAATTTTGTTTTGTTAGAAACCAATTTCATACGATAAATCAAGAAAGAATATGAAATAATTTCAAGACCGATTGGTACTACATATCGACACTGAATTCCATTAACATTTTCCTTGGCCATTCAAATCAAAAATTAATTTGAGTACAAATTTCCAGACAATTCCCCGTTTAAGGAAAATTTTGAGCAGAGGTTGCCAAAAAATGAACGCCGCAAAACTATAATTAATTTCCGCAGGCCGGATCGTTCCACCAGACTGGTAAACCACAAATGTAAATAACTTTTTTCCTACACTATAAGCCAAAGGACGATAAACGTTAGAGGCTTTCAAACAATTTAAAGAGGAATTTCCTGCATATCAAGCCAAATTTTCATGTCTTCACAAAATCTTTAAAACAGGCTTTAATTTTCTCATAAATTGTACAAAGATTATGCATTCAAAAAGCAGAATACAACCTAGCATCATCGGACAGATGATATGCCAGCGTTCGAGCTATTTACACTTCGAAGCAAAGTTAAATAGCATTAGGATCCCTTTTTCTCTAATTTTCAATAAAATTTTGGCAGACATTTGAGATGAATGAAGGAAAAGCATCATCATCAGACAAATGACAAGCATCGAGAAGACTGCCGAGCAAACCACAGCCATCCTCAAACGCTTGGAACAATATCTCCTCTGCAATGTCGTCCATGGTGTCAAGAATCGGACTTAGGTTGATCGCAATACAAATTGCTCTGAATACTACTCTGCTGCAGAGTCCTACGATAATGTATTTGAAGAGAATTGTATCCTACCGTTGCTTTCTTCTGCTTTTTTCCTGAATTTGAATTCTAATTTGAATTTTGAATTTTCTTGGGGATTCTAGGGGATTTCACTATGCTAGTTTTTTAACTTAATTATGCAATTGTAAAATTTGTATATTAAAATTAATTTTTATTTATTTTTGGATTATTTTAGGGGAGTATAGTTATATATCAACAAATGTTGAATTTTTGAAAAATCAATTCATTTTATTTATTTACTATTATTTTTATTTATATATTCTTTATATATTTTATCATGCCTTATTTGTATCTATCTATATTTTTAGACATTTGTTATTTATTATGTCTATTGTTGTCTACTGTGTTCAAATATTCATGCTCCACATTACCATGGCTATTCTCTTATTTCAAGAAATCCAACAATATGAGATTAATCTTGTATTGCATAAATTTGACCTCTAAAAATTTAAATTTAAAATCAATGGACTTTCATCTATTAGAAAACCTTTCCTCCAAAAGCATTCATACACTCAATGTATTATCTCATAAAATAAAGATTATTGTAAACTTGTAGAATCTCTATGCAAGGCTTTTGAAATATCAAGCTCCCCAATTCCACTCTATGTAACGATGCATTTTAATCCATGCTTCATCTCTGTACATATCAAACTTACAAGAGATACTCAACTTTAGCAAGCAAGACAAAGGTAATGATAGCCAATGTCAACAACTACTTATGTGCTTGATTTTATAGAAATAAAGTTACAAAAAACTACCATGTTGCTATCATATCCCATGAAGTCAAAGAATATCAAATGGTTATAGGGGAAGTAAAGGCATGAGTATGGGTGTCATATTAGTAAAATTAAGATAATGCTATTACACAATAAAATTTGCTAATGACAAATTAAATGAGAAGCATGGACACTGTGAAAAAAATGAACAAAGAGGAACATGAAATTTCCATCCATCAATGCATTCAATCACACATATGGGCATGATGGTGTTGTGTCTAGATAATTCCTACAATGCCATTAAAGTGATATGGCATTCCAGTCCCTTGATCGTTCAAAATTTCAAGTCACATGAGGAAAAGAAAATGGTGCTAGGAGTCTATAAATTCCTACAACCCCTTTGCCTCTAGGAAAAAGTGTGAAAGAAGGGAAGAGAAATTACGTGGGATAGGAAAGTAAGATATTGATGTGAGGAAAATAAAATGGAGAGGGAAAATGTGATCTCATGGAATGCACAAATTGTCTACCTAGGATATGAATGAAGTGAATTAGTTGAAAAGGCTTTAAAAGCTTTTTTATAAGAAAACACAGAAATAATGGTGCATGAAGGATGAATGACTTGTGACCCACCATAAAGGTGTGATTTCAAGAGTCTAAGTTAGGTGCTACCATGAGGGTTTGAGCAACAAAGATTAATAGGAGGAGAATAGAGTAGGAGGACATCTAAAAGTTGGGTGAGATAGATTTGGGGCACCGTTGGGAACATCGTGTGATAGATAGAGGTGATTTAAGGGTGGGATGACATGTAGAGAAAATCTAAGAATGATATTAACACAAAAGGAAAATGCAAAGGAACTTGACATAAGAATAAGACGTGAAGGGTTGTCTAAGGAAAAGGGTTTAGTGAAGGATATACACATGATATTCTTAGAATTGATTTGTTGAAAAAGGCTTTAGAATATCTCAAGCAAATGAAATTTGTAGGAAAATTCCCTAGATGGAGCCCACATCCTCTATGTATAAGATAAAATGAGAGATTTAGGAGAATAAATAGATGTCTACTAAAGGAGGGAAATTTTGTTAGATATTAGAGTTGCAAATACCTTGGTAGATGTGAAAGATGAATCAAGAATATGGATTTCATGGAGCATAGTGAACAACGAAATAGGTACTTAGTTTTTTTTTATTAAATATATATATTTTTTTGCATAAGGATAGTTTGCCTAGAGTCAAAACATTTTCTAGTTTAAACCTATCCCAATGTCCATGGGAAACACACTACAAAATTTCTTATAGGCTATCTTGACTTTTTGATTAAACCCATCTAGAGTGTTAGGTATTACATAAGGTTACACTTAGTAGAATTGACAAAGAATATGACTATGTTGCCTACTAAGACATGAAAATATGTTTCCAATTGAAGGCTAATGTCACTACATACAATGATAATGATTATGAATATAGTACTATTGATATTTCTTTAGCTACTCTAAAATTGCTAAAGAAGGTTATTTATATGCACTAGCTTTAACTTAAGTGCATTGTTTAAGGTATGGAGATTATATAATAAATTTCATATTTTAGAGATGAGGGTTGTCCTCAAATATAATATTTTAATTAAGATTAAAAAGAAAATCCTTTATTTTGACATAGATTAGGTTTTACATCCACTTTTCTTGAGCATTTCTTTCAATTATGTTAGTGTTCTAAAATTGACTCTAAAAGTCTACAATGGCCTTAGAAAATACTATCATGTGTTCAATATTTATTATAAGAGATAAGAATGCCTTCTTATAATTAGATAATGCACTATATCTTAGGCAATGCATTTATCTTGAAGAAAAAAATTTAAAGACTATGACAAAGGTTCCTACCATACTTATTAACAATAATTATAAGATAATGACATAAAGTACATGAATTTTTATTGAACACGTCCAAGTAGAAGATTAACAATTGAGTTTTAAATATGAATTCCCATTTAATACTTGGTAATCATTTCAAAGAACATGTTATGATATTGTCTTTGTCCTAGCATGATAGTATTTGCAATTACAAGAAGTATACTTGAGTGAATCTTAATTTGAACCTTCTTCCAATACAAGTTACATCCAACATCTACGTATAAGGTTTGTTATCCTATAATGGTATGGGTATTCATGCATCTATGGAAATTAATAAAATTTTCTTGCTACTTGGAGGCTTTACACATAGTCATCTTCTATGTAAGAATGATGTTTTGAAGTTTAACTTATGTTATATATATATATATATATTGTTGACTACCCATGGTAGGGTAGGAATTTTAGAGGGGTATACCTTGTTAATATAAGAGTATTTGGATTGCATTTTAAGACAAATGAAAGAAAAGGTTTAATAATGACATTATTATTATTATTATTGAGTGTACGATGATTTGAAGGATATGATGTTTCCCAAATATCTCTAATATATGACTCAAATGTTGATTATGTTTAGAGAAAGTTTGTAATTATTGATAGTAAAGGGATAAGGACAATTATTAATTCTGAATAGTTTTAGTAATATGTGGTTAATTAATAGAGTGAAAAAAAGTTCCAAGGTTTAAATACAACATTGAAGTCTAATCAATTCTAGACTCACTATGTAATTAAACCGGTCTAAGAGGTGGAAGTTCATTTCCTTTATATTTGAAACTCCAATAGGATAGAATGCTCCCAAGTTTCATCACTAGTCTTAGAGATTAGCAAGGATAAATCCTAACAAAAATATCTAGTAGACACTAAAGTAACATGAAACTAATTTGTTTGTGGTTTTCTATTTCGTGTATGAGTGAATAGGATAACAAATCCTACCTACTATGGTTTTTGTAAAGGTAATTTTTCATTTGTGAGCACACAAATTTGACCTCTAAAAAATTAAATTTAAATCAATGGACTTTCATCTATTAGAAACCCTTTCCTCCAAAAGCATTCATACACTCAATGTATTATCTCATAAAATAAAGATTACAATAAACTTGTAGAATCTCTATACAAGGCTTTTGAAATATCAAGCTCCCCAATTCCACTCTATCTAATGACGTATTTTAATCCATGCTTCATATTTGTACATATCAAACTTACAAGAGAATACTCAAATTTAGCAAGCAAGACAAAGGTAATGATAGCCAATGTCAACAACTACTTATGTGCTTGAATTTATAGAAATAAGGTTACAAAAATCTACCATGTTGTTATCATATCCCGTGAAGTCGAAGAGTATCAAATGGTTATAGGGGAGTAATGGAATGAGTATGGGTGACATGCTAGTAAAATTAATAAAATTTTATTAGACAATAAAACTTGCTAATGACAAATTAAATGAGAAGCATGGGTCCATCGTGAAAAAAATGAACAAAAAGGAACAAAAAATTACCATCCATCAATGCATTCAATCAAAAATATGGGCATGATGGTGTTGTGTCTAGATAGTTCCTACAGTTTCATTAAAGTGATATGGCATTCTAGTCCCTTGATTGCCCAAATTTCAAGTCATATGAAACAAAGAAAATGGTGCCAGTAGTCTATAAACCCCTACGACTCCTTTGCCTCTAGGAAAAAGTGTGAAAGAAGGGAAGAAAAATTATGTGGGATAGAAGGAGTATATTTGTGTGAGGAAAAGAGAATGGAGAGGGAAAATGGGATCACATGGAATGCATAGATTGTAGGATATGCATGAAATTAATTAGTTGAAAAAGCTTTAAAAGATTTTTATAAGAAAACATGGAAATAATGGTGCATGAAGGATGAATGACTTGTGACCCACCATAAAGGTGTGATTTCAGGTAGTTTAAGTTAGGTGATACCATGAGGGTGTGAGCAACAAAGATTAATAGGAGGAGAATAGAGTAGGAGGGCATCTAGAAGTTGGGTGAGGTAGATTTGGGGCACCATTGGGAGCATCGTGTGATAGATAGAGGTGATTTAAGGGGGGGATGGCATGTAGAGATAATCTAAGAACAATATTAACACAAAAGGAAAATGAAAAGGAACTTGATATAGGAATAAGACATGAAGGGTTGGAAGGAAAAGGGTTTGATGAAGGATATACACATGATCTTCTCAAAATTGATTTGTTGCAAAAGGATTTAGAATATATCTCAAGCAAATGAAATTGGTAGGAAAATTCCCAAGACATAGCCCACATCCTTCGTGTGTAAGATAAAATGGGAAATTTAGGAGAAGAAATAGACATCTAATAAAGCATAATGGAGGAAAATTTTGTTAGATATTAGAGTTGCAACTACCTTGGTAGATGTGAAAGATGAATCAAGAATGTGGATTTCATGGAGCATAGTGAACAATGAAACATGTACTTAGTTATTTTATTAATTATATATATATTTTTGCATAAGGATGGTTTTCTTAGAGTCAAAATATTTTCGAGATTAAACCTATCCCAATGTCCATGGGAAAAACACTACAAACTTTCTTATAGGTTATCTTGCCTTTTTGATTTAACTGATCTAGAATTTTATGTATTACATAAGGTTACACTTAGTGGAATCGACAAATAATATGATTATGTTGCCTACTAAGACATGAAAATAAGTTTCCAATTGAAGGCTAATGTCATTACGTACCATTAAGATGATTATGAATATAGTACTATTGATATTTCTTTAACTACTCTAAAATTGCTAAAGAAGATTATTGATATGCACTAGATTTAACTTAAGTGCACTTTTTAAGGTATAAAGATTATTATAATAAATTTCATAATTTAGAGATGAAGGTTGTCCTCAAATATTATAGTTGAATTAAGATTAAAAAGAAAATCCTTTATTTTGACATAGATTAGGTTTGACAACCTCTTTTTCTTGAGCATTTCTTTCAATTATGTTAGTGTTCTAAAATTGACTCTAAAAATTTGCAATGGCCTTAGAAAATACTATCATGTGCAATATTTATTATAAAAGATAAGAATTCTCCCTTATAATTGGATAATGCACTATATCTTAGGCGATGCATTTATCTTGATTTTTTTTTTTAAAGACGATGACATAGGTTCTTACCATACTTATTAACAATAGTTATAAGATAATGCCATAAAGTATGAATTTTTATTTAGCATGTCCAAGTAGAAGATTAGTGGTTGAGTTTTAACTATGAATTCCCATATAATACTTGGTAACCATATAAAAGAACATGTTATGATATGGTTGTTGTCCTAGCATGATAGTATTTGCAATTACAATAAGTATATTTGAGTGAATCTTAAATTGAATCTTCATGGTACAAGTTACATTCAACATAGATAGGTTTTATTATATATAAGGTTTGTTATCCTATAATGGTATGGGTATTCATGCATCTATGGAAATTAATAAAATTTCCTTGCTACTTGGAGGTTTTACATAGTCATCTTCTATGTAAGAAGGATGTTTTGAAGTTTAACTTATGATATTTATATTTTGTTTTTGCTGACTATCCATGGTAGGTTAGGAATTTTATAGGGGTATACATATTGGACTCAAGGAACACTGAGAGGGGGGGGGGTGAATCAGTGTTTGGAAAATTAGACTTTCAATTCAGATCTTAAACCATATTCAACACATAAACAAAAATAAAGATGCAAGCACATGAACAAGATGATCAAAACACCATAACACCAATATTTTTATGTGGAAACCCTATTAGGGGAAAAAACACGGTGGAGATTAATCCACAATTTATACTCTATTAAAAGTATGAATAAAAGGGAATGCACTTGCATTTAGGCACACTTCCTAGAGCTCACTGCTCAAAATAAGGATGGCTCACTTCCTTAAAAAATGTTTGTCATTATAAAAAAAATTGAACTGATAAGATAGCATCTACAAATTCCTAGATTCAGTTCTAGTGAAGCACATAAAATAGATTTTGAACCTTCTTTCTGATCCTACAACTCGCTCTACTATGCTTTGCCTTAATTCACAATATTCTTCTTTTGCTCAAGCAAAATTTACTCAACTGATCTTCTAATGTTTGCTCATACATTTGTTCTTCTCTTTTCGCACATTCACACCTTCTCACTACTTCGTCCTCTCTACAAAAATGAATCACCAATCTCATATATATATCCGCTAGCAAAGATTTTAATCACTTAAGTTGGCTTCAACAAAACATGAAATATTCTCCAATAGTCAACTCAAATCATAAGTTATATTTAATGTGCACCCATAAAGGTCGGCTAAGACATAGCTGGGACCCAAAACAATATTATCAAACTTAGAAACAATTAAACAACTACTCCTTATACATTTGCGACACGCTACATTCATTGAGTCAGCCACAATGAGTAAATAAACAGAAAATTATTCTACTGAATCTCCTAACTCGTACACCGATTGCTGCAACACCACAAAACTTACCAATAAGGTAATATACATGCTTAACAAACTTTCCTAGGGATCCAAAACACAAAATGATGATCCGGTAAAGCATACAAATTGACTAACTGATCGGATACCCTATTCTTCATGCTTTCTGCTGGTAACACACTATCTTCTACATTTCCTGCCGGTATAAGTAGATCCTGATTTGCAGAATGAGATATTGACTTCAGTTGCCATCAATGACAACACTAGAAGCCATAACAAATCTGCCCAAGCCATATGCCAACAATCTCCCCCTTTGGCATTGATGGCAACACTTAGTGAAAAATGACTAAGTGTTGGAACCAAAACTCAAAATTTTAAAGCATGACAAAACACTGCTTCTCCTTAGAATGTCAAGACATTTTTCACTGCTCTCCTCCCCCTTTGACATCAATGAATTTTTTTTTTGCTTACTCTCCTTTTGCTAAAATTTACACTACACTCTCTCACCCTTTATTGATGCAAAAATTGATCAAAATTTGAGAAATTACAACTGTTGCACAAATCCAAAAATTATTTTATACTTATCCTTTATCTTCAGAAGAAAAATTTCTTCTAAGCATCTATTGAAATCCCAATAATTATTATCAAACTGTTGTTTTCTGATGTCTGGTTGATGATCTGAATGAGGGATTCTGGAATTGTAACTGCTTCTTCCAACTTCTCTCCTTTCTTCAGAATATCAATTTGCTACTCCATTCTGCATTTAGTTAGATCCTTCACTTTCTAGAAAGTGTCCATTAGAGTGTTTCTAGAAAAGTGAACCTTTGCATGCTCAACCTGCAATTCATGAATATTTTTCTTGATTGTTCCATCCTGGTCCTGAAACATATTGTAATCCTGACCAATTCTAATCAACTCACTCTTAATTTGCTCCAGATTGTCCTTGTATTTACCAACCACATGAGGCCACCAAAGATAATAATTGTAAACCTTATTTGTTGAGTCAATCCATTGCCTTAACACATTCATTTTTTTTTTTTTTCAGTTTAGTGAGAGGCAGCCTAAACTACTCCTTCAAATGTAGAATTACTTCTTCCTCTTTCCTGCCCTATGGCACAGAGGCCATAGCCTCCCTGATACATTCAATCAATTCTTTTGGAAGTACATTCTCCAAACTTTCCAATTCATTGTTGTTGTGCACAAAGTATCTTCCTAGAGTTTCCTCAATGAAGTCTTGTTCATATGATGGTCCATTTAACCATATGTCAACAATCTTTTGCATTCCATCTTCCTCTTGAACAATATGCAGTATCTTTGTTTTGAACAAAGCACCTTCTTCATTGCTTTCTTTTACTATCATCACATCCAGTTCAACTGATTTCGGTTCATCTCTTGGAGTGTAATCATTAGAATCTTCATCTGGTATATCCACAATTACTTGCTCTTTGCCTTTTTCTTCAGCTCTTGGAGATTTGTGTGCTAGAGGAATGTCATTTGCAAACTCTAGAGCCCTTTTCTGCTTCTTCTCCACCCTACCAGAAGAGGACCCAACTTCAACTGCTTGTACCAAAAGGGAGATGCCAACTATTCCAAACTTTCCCAATAACTCTCTAAAGAAATTTTCATGAGCTTGCTCACAATTTTCTAGAGTATTGAAATATTTAAATTTTTTCTTACAAACAAGTTCATTTTCCTTCCATACCACATTATCATTCTGAGGCAAGCAATTCAAAAAATACATCATAATGCATATAATTAGGGTACCAAACCTGAAGGGGTAATCTACATCCTTTGTCAATTGCACATTTTCCATCAATTGATCCTTCAACAATCCACATAGATCAAAGTCTTCATCTTCCATTATCATTTTGTGCAAAATGTAAACTGCGCCTGCCGAGGTTGATCCTTCCCTGTTTTTGAAGAAATTTTTATATGAAATTCCATGTGCAATGTGCCTCGTTATTAGATCTTTGATTGTTGAAATTAACAAAGCTCTTTGATCTCCTTTTACTTTGGTTAGGGTTTCAACCACTTGATTCCAAATTGACTTCTTTTTCAGAACATCTCCAATAATGCATAATCCTGTTAGATTTATGATCACCTCTTTTGAAATTTGATAGGGTTTATCCAGAGTAAGAATATCATCATCCAGTCTATTCAAGATAAACTTGACCGCTTCCACATTGATGAAATAAGGAAACTCATTCCAGATGTCCAAAATCTTATCTTTCACACCTTCAAGCCACTTCAATTCATTGGTTGGTAGCAAATTTATCACATCCCTGATCTTCCTACTACTATATTCATCCAAAGTCATAGTTCCTTTGATTTTCTTCATTTTACTTTTTGTACCGAACAAGGTTTTCTACTGAGCAAAAAAATTTGAAATTCTACAAACAACTGAAATAATTGAAGAATTCACCACCGAATTTTCTTTACTCTTTTGAGATTTCACTGTAGAGGCTCTCCTTTTGTTCTCCTTCAATGCAAGGTGACAAATGAGGGTTCCAAATATCCTTTTATGTCTTCGCACACCTAACCTTTTTAGCTGCATTAAATACTTTTCCCTAGGAGTTCTGACAACTCTGCTTTCTCAAACAACAAAAGAAAAAATTGTCTGCAAACCTTTTGCTTCTCTTGTTCTTGCATAAGTGATCATTGATGAATTTTCAAACTTTTATCACAACTACTGACAATTTTCTGCATTTCAGTGCCAATTACCGATAGGGGGCCAAAGGATTTTCCTTGAAAAACTCCCCCTAGGCCAATGGTCTGAGATCAATTTTCTGAGGAACTACCGAAGGCTGCTTTCGGTACGGGCTTATTTCCTTCATTAGATCCACTCTTATTTACCCATTTTTTCTTCATGTGATCTCTTATCTCTTCCATAGTCACTTTTCCTTTTCCTTTGTCATCTTTTTGCAAAATTCTTCCTCTGTATACCAGACCTCTTCTGTCCATATTTATGTTCTTGCAAAATCTTGCAATGTGACCAAATTTGTTGCAACTATAACACACCAGATTTCTCTGTCTAGACCATTCATTCCACTGATTTCCCCATGATCTACATTGATTAGCAACATGCCCAAATCTTCCATAAGTATAGCATTTAACATTTCTTAAACTGACAGACATACTTCTGCATTCAATAGACTTGTGACCAAACTTTTTGCAATTAAAACACTGACTGGTAAATGATGGACTATTTGAATTTATTTTACTTATACACTGAGAAGCCATATGAACAAATTTATTAAAAGAAAATTAGTAACCATTAAACTTTTGAGCATTGGGTTGTCTTACCGGATACCTTCTACCTCTGTTCATTTGATTTATTTGTCTAGAATCCTTATGTTCAGATCCAAAGCTTTCTTCCTTCTCATATCCAAGACCTCGTTTATCATTTACATCCTTCTATCCTTTAGTTAGCTCATCAAGCTTAGCATAACTGATCCTAAACTTCTTGTACTCATTTGCAGTAGTGAGCTCATCTATGAGAATAACTATCTATCTTTCAAGTTCTTGTTCATTGTTTCTAGATTGTTGCAATTCAATCTCCAACTGAATGAATCCATTATTTACTCTGCTATATTCTTTAAAATTTTCTGTTAAGGATTGGGCCAAATTCTCCTCATTCTTCTTCCTTTCTTCAATCTCCTTAGTTAGCTTTATTGCCACAGATTCCATCTCAAGCTTCAGAGTAGCATTATTTCTAGCAAGTTTTTCACATTCTTCAGTTATCTCTTTTAGGGTCTGATTTAGGTGAACATCTTCCAAGTTTTTATTTTCTTTCTGCTTCAGCTGGTCACAAATTTCCTTCCTCTTTTCTCTTGACTCATTGATTTTATCCTTTAATGATTGAATGAATTTCTCAGCATCCACAAGATTTGTTTTTAATTCCATGACTTTTGCTTTAGATTGATCAAGATCATCAAGTGCCACCATAAGCTATTATTGAAGACCACCAGAGTCCATTGTATTCCAAGATCCACCTCAAGTTGTTAAACTTCTATAGAGGAACTATTCTCTAATACCAATTGTTGGACTCAAGAAACACTGAGAGGGGGGGTGAATCAGTGTTCAACAAATTAAACTTTCAATTCAAATCTTAAACCATTTTCAGCACATGAACAAGATGATCAAAACACCATAACACCAATATTTTTACGTGGAAACCCTATTAGGGGAAAAACCACAGTGGAGATTAATCCACAATTTATACTCTGTTAAAAGTATGATTAAAAGGGAATGCACTTGCATTTAGGTAGACTGCCTAGAGCTCACTGCTCAAAATAAGGAAGGCTCATTTCCTTACAAAATTTTTGTGATTATAACAAAAATTGAATTGAGAAGATAACATCTACAAATGCCTAGATTCAATTCTAGTGAAGCACATAAAACAGATTCTGAACCTTCTGTCTGATCCTACAACTCACTCTGCTCTACTCTGCCTTAATTCACAATAATTTTCTTCTACTCAAGCAAAATTTACTCAACTGATCTTCTAATGTTCTCTCATACATTTTTTCTACTCTTTTCGAACATTCACACCTTCTCACTTCTTCGTCCTCTTTGTAAAAATGAATTACCGATCTCATATATATATTCGCTAGCAAAGATTTTAATCACTTAAGTCGGCTTCAACAAAACATGAAATATTCTCCAACAATCGGCTCAAATCACAAGTTATATTTAATGCGCACCCACAAAGGTCAGCTAAGACATAGATGGGACCCAAAACAATATTCTCAAACTTAGAAACAATTAAACAACTACTCCTTATACATCTGCGACATGCTACATTCATAGAGTTGGCCATAATGAACAAATAAACAAAAAATCATTCTACCGAATGTCCTAACTCGTACACCAATTGCTGCAACACCAAAAAACTTACCAATAAGGTAACATACATGCTTAAAAAACTTTCTTGGGGATCCACAACACAAAATGATGATCCGGTGAAGCATATAGATTGACTAACTAACCGAATACCCTGTTCTTCATGCTTTCTGTCGGTAACACACTGTCTTCTACATTTCTTGCTGGTATAAGTAGATCTTGATTTGCGGACCGAGATAATGACTTCAATTGCCATCAATGACAACACTAGAATCCATAAACAATCTCCCTAAGCCATATGCCAACAATACCTTGTTAATATAAGAGTATTCAGATTGCATTTTAAGACAAATGAAATAAAAGGTTTAAGAATGACATTATTATTATTGAGTGTATGATGATTTGAAGGATATGATGTTGACCAAATATCTCTAATATGACTCAAATGTTGATTATTTTTAGAGAAAGTTTGTAATTATTGCTAGTAAAGGGATAAGGACAATTATTAATTTCAAATAATTTTAGTAATATGTGGTTAATTAATAGAGTGAAAAAAAGTACCAAGGTTTGAATACTATATTGAAAAATCAATTCTAGACTCACTATGTAATTAAACTAGTCTAAGAGGCAAAAATTCATTTCCTTTGTATTTGAAACTCCAATAGGATAGAATGTTCCCAAGTTTCATCACTAGCCTTAGAGATTAATAAGGATAAAGCCTAACAAAAATATCTAGTAGACACTAAAGTAACGTGAAACTAATTTCTTTGTGGTTTTCCATTTCATGTATGAGTGAATAGGATAAAAAATCCTACCTATTATGGTTTTTGTAAAGGTAATTTGTCATTTGTGATTAGTGTGGTCATTGATCCAATTAGACTTTTAGTTTTTTGTATAATTTTTGCATTATGAATAATAAAGGTGGTGAGTTCTAATTAGAGAACTTGATGTCCTTAAATGGAAGTGTTATAATTTAGGTTTACTAAATTAGGAATTATGTTAGAATTCCTTGTTTATCATTGAGAACTATTAACTAATGCAAATCATTTAAAGGAACCCTTTTTTGTGTTAATAATTAATGAAACCATGATATGAGGAGACTTGAGCATAGGTATCCCTTGAGAGACCATGTAAGGAGAATTGTGTGTTACTTCGATCTTGTTTGGAAATGGGTACAAAGTTAGTCCTTGGAAGAAGGATGTTGTTGTAACCTCAAGTCTGTAGGGGGAGGGCTTATGGGGGAATAACTCTAAGGTTTGGGGGTTTTTTCTAATTCATTTGACCTTCTATCTTAGTAGGCTTCAATTTGAGGCTAAAATGGGTATTATATGGTTTTTTTTTGTTATGAAAACCTAATAACTTGTATTTAATACATAATATACTTATATGTAGTAAGAACAAAGAAGAAAGAGATTGTTTACTTTCTAGAAAATATTTTATTATATGTACATGTTGGGTAGAGTACATCTTGTGTTGGTTCTATGTAAATCTTATGCGTTTGTAAAATCTAACTCCGTATCTAGAGGTCTCTATGTATAAGCCCATGGCTTTATTGATTGTGATATATTTATCTAGCTCACTTGATCATTAGTACAAATCATGTTATGTATGACCCACCCAAGTGTGAACTTATAAGGTGTTCGAGCAGTGACAATCAATCATTGGGCCATGCTAATGATTGATGTCTACCTGCTACTTTTATGGATTAGCTAACATTCACCTGGTTCACATATGAATACTTGTGATGTGCGTATGAGCCAATCATGATCGTACTAGTGTGATTTACATATGATCTAATCACCATTGTATATATGATATGTGTATGATCTAGTCATTTTTATATTGTGATGTGCATATGAGCTAGTCACTTGGTGTATATGTGATGTATGCTAGATATAGTCACTATGTGCGTGATCTTTAGAATTATGGTATGATATAACCCCTATGTATTTTTGCATGTTTATACATTAAGGATTAGTAATTTTTGGTATGAAACCAACAATTGATGGAAAGATTATTATCATTATATTATAATTTTCTTAGTTCATAGCTTATGCTTAATGCATAGGCATGGTTTAGAGGTGAGATTAGATATCTCATACAAGAGGATAGAGTGAACTTCCTCTAATATTGTTGGGTGAACTATGAAGCATCTAATTTACCATAAGGGGATGTGTAGGTAGAGTCATCATGAACCTTGGGGTTTAGGCCTAGGTCTATGAATTCCCATAATTATAGGAGATTAACACTTTTGATTATTTAAGCATATAATTGGTGATGCTTATTTTACATCACCATGGTGAATGAAGAGCTTTTAAAATCAGCACTTCCATTTTAGATCATAGATGCTTGGTTGATTAAGTTTTTAGTTTATGTGAAATGGAAAAATATTGTAGTGGTTAGGGGGCGAAAATTACAATTGTATTACAAAAATTATGTGTGTAATACTGTAAACTTACAAATTTGTGTCCCCCTCACTTTTGGTGTTAAGTATTTCCTTTTGGTACTAAATTTTTCCATTATTAAATATTTATCCCAATATTACATACAACATAGAATGTTTCCCAAAGAATGTCTAACCCATATGATACGTGCATCCCTAGTTTCCTTATATGCACTACAAATCAATATTAATTTTATATTGCAAATATTATGCAAGGATTAAAATAAAAAATTTATAGTAAAATTAACTTGCAAATTTAATATAAGGAAAAAATAAACACTCTAAGATAATTTATTTCTATTGTATGGTGAATTAAATTTGCAAGCCTTCATCCTTACAAATGTTCCCTCTTAAATTCTAGTTCTATGCACATCATTTTATTGTATATAATTTCATAAAATAAAATTTGATATTATGATATTTGACCCTTATTTATTCCATTGGACACTTGTAGTACCCTCCATTTATGTTTATGTTTTCTGTTGCATGTTTTTATACTGTTAGACTTTGGTACTTGGTTTGGATATTTTGATCGCTGATTTTGAGTGACAGTGGATTCACTTTGTGACATGATGATACATTGTATTGCGATATTTGATTTCTGATATGCTTTGATATAGTGTAGATGTTTTCCTTAGATGATTATTGCTATATGTATGTTTATGATGGACTAACTGTTATTTAAGTTTTCAGTCTGAAGTGATGTGTATTAGTGTGGAGAATGGAATTGCATCACTCGCTTGCGAGTGCCCTGTGATGTCCATGATTTTCTCCGCACGGTGTGCCTATACAATGGATTATATATATATATATATATGCATGTTATTGCTTGGTTGGAGGATTGTAGGTACATGACATCGACTCCACCTGGTTACTCAAGTTTGAGCGTGTCAAGACTCAATAGAAATGTTGATTGGGAGGTAGTAGCATGATTCATCCTAGTCTAGTCTTTAACCCGGTCATAGTACATCGTCAGTTTAGTTTGGAGTCTTAGATTGTCTTGTCTTTTCCTGTTTGGATTAATTGCTTTGGATAGGAAAATCTTGTTAATTTAATGATAGTTTATTATATTTTAATTTACTGTTATTTAAATTAATTTTTAAATGTTAAAGAAATAAGTTTAACATGTTATTTAATAAATTAATTAGTTTGTTTGGTTAAATAATTTGATCTTAAAGATTAAATTTATTTGATTAAATAAATTTATTTAATTAAATAAATAAATAAATTAAATTAAATTGTTTTAAATGTGCAAATAGATTTTATTTAAAATTAATTGTTATTTGGAAATGGCATTTTAATTATTAAATAAATTTAACATTTTAAAAATTTTAAATTTTAAATTTTAAATAAATTATAAACATGCAAATCTTGAAAGGCAAGATTGCCGAGAAGTTGTTGAAGATATTTTGTTCTTGTCGACAAGTGTGCGAGTTACATTTATTGCTTTTTGTTGAGGAAATTCTTGGAGGATATCTGGGATCTGAAAAATACAGAAGGGTTATCAATTTTCTTCACGGGAAAATATTGAGCTCTGTTAAAATTTCTGTTTATGCTTTTTGGTACTATTGTATATTTGTGGAAGTTCTCAGTTTTGGATATTGGGATTTGGTGTACGGAAAAAGTTTTGGAAGGCTATAGGCAACAGAGGTTTTCATCTCCAGATTGATTTCTAAAACTTCGGGAAAATAGGTATTCCCCTTGTGGTTTTTAATTTGTTGTTTTTGAAAAGAATATTTGTGAAAGAAATTTCGTTAATTTAAATCTCTGTATTGGAAAAATCATTCACTATTTATTTTCTGTAAGAATTTATTGAATTCTTAAAACTTCTGTAGATTTTCTTTCTGAAAAAATAAGTTTGTGTGAAGGGAAATTATTGATATGTGGGAAAAAGAAATTGAAAACCTCTGGGGTAAATTAGGACTTCAATGGAAATATTGTGCGTGTTCTTTGAAAACTTGTTGAAAATTTTACAATTTCCCCAATTTCCCCATTGAAGCCCTGTTGTTGAAAATTTAATTCCAAAATAACTCTATAGAAATTTCTTTATTTCTTTATTAAGAAACTCTGTGAATTTATAAATTGGATTGTGAAGAATCCTTTTTGAAAATACTATACACACAAATTTTTATTTGGAATTTTATTTTAAAAAAAATGAATTTACAAAATCGCCGTATGGGCGAAATTATTAAAAATAATTTTTTTAAAAAATTTTAAAGAAAATAAATTTTAATGTTTGGGGAGGGCCGCCCTTCCCATTTCCCCTTGGGTGTGGCGCACCCCCATGCAAACAGCCAGCGGCTGCTAAGGTGACAGTGAGGTGCAGCTGCGTTACAATGTTTTTTTTTTTTTTAATTTAAAAGTTTCAAATGTTAATTTTATGTTATATGTATAAAATTCGGATTTTATTTTAATGTTTTATTTATATATTATATATATATATATTTGGAATATGAATATATATAATTATATTTATTAAGTTAGGAAAATAATTTTGGTATTTTTAAGACAAAATATTTTCTTTAAATTATATTGCATGAGAAATTTATGATGAGATATTTTTAAAATAGTAAGATCGAAAGAGAAAATATAGAATATACTATAATGTGAGTTTGAGAAAATCAAGAAATAAATTAAATGAAACAATTTCTTTTATTGTTTTAATAAAATATTTTTAATTAAGTTGATTTATTTCTTGTTATTTTTGACTGAATTGAATAGATTTAGTAAATCCAAATGATAGTTTACTATTGAGCTTTAATTTTCTTTATATAGTATTTTCTCTTTTATTGGTCAATTTGGGAATGTCTTAAATGTACAAGTCTTCCAGACAAGTTGGTAATGTGGGGGTTGTGATTGTTCAAGTTGAATTTTTGCGTTGGCTAAGGTTGTGTATGTGGTTTTGCATGGTGTTTTGACACTTGTTTTTGTGAACATTGACATTGATGTTCGTTATGAAAAGAGTAGAATTTTATGTTGTATTTATGTACACCTTGTCTACCTTAGTTAGAGAAACTTAGAATTCCTTTGTTATGTTTAGGGGAGTGGCTCTGTGTGAGGGCCGACACACAAAGTGGTGTCAGGGTAACTTACAAAGAGTTAGTAAGTCAGTGATAACTAAACAACATAGTAGTTATAATTAAAATCTTTAATAAGATGTTTATGCCTCACTTATGGACTCTTGAGCTAATTCAATCTTGAGTATAAGATGAGAAGGCCTGGAATGGAAAATCGATATCTTGTTACCTTAAAAGATATTCGATTCCGCAATAGCTTGCAAATGGGGCCGGGTTTCGTAAGAGGTTGCCAGGGTAACCCAAGTTGGGGGCCGGAACCTAGGAAGAAACACCAGGGTAACCTTTGCAACATTGTGATGACACTCCACCTAAAATAATAGTCTACCTTGTGTATTTAGCACATTCAATTGTCTTAAATCTGGAAGCAATGTAACCATCAGTTAGTTATGTACTTGTATCTAGGGTTAGTAGATTATGTCTAGGTAACCATTTTACTATCTCCTAGCATGGGGGGTGGACCTACGGGTACCACATGGTTGGGTGGAACGTGCACCTTACTCTGTTGGGTCCCCAACTTATGATGATGGCATCGAGAGCTTCATGGATGGAGAGCTCGCACTTGGATATAGATGTATTTTCTTTATTGCATTCGAGTAATACTTGTATTGTAAAACATCCCTCAATTGTTTATGAGGTGAACATTTGTAAATGTAAATTGTAACTATTATTTGATCTACCTCATCAGATGAATGAGTATTGTAATATCATATCAAATGTAATGTAAGAAAACATATTTGTACTTTAAATTATCTTGAATGGAATTTCAAATGATGTGCAATGTTTACCTTTTTAATGTTTATGTTAATTAATTATAAGCAATGCAAAATACTAAAGTCATCTATGGAAACTCAAGTAGTGTACCATTGTGTAACTTAACGAATGTATGCAACTAATTAACTTAATATTATTACTTTAAAAAAATAAATTATTTCACTCTTATACTCAATTGCAACATTCCTTAGGTTATAAGACAGGGCATTACAAATTGGTATCATAGCCAAGGTTACAAACACTGGATGTTTTGGGTAATCATGAGCCCATTAGGTTGACCTAGTACGTAGTGTCATGATCTATTAACCTTGGTTGATTAGTATCTAAGACTCGTTATTGTTATGTGTAGGAACATGCCTAGACGAGGTGGTAGAGGTCGAGGTGGAGGCTGAGGGAGGGTTCACAGATACGTCCTTTATTAGAGGAGGTCCTAGGTCGACTTGGACCTAGACATGAAGTTGAGCAGGAGGTTATTAGAGAGCGTGATAGGTCCCCCAGGAGAGTAGATGATACAGTGCATCAGGATGCTATTACTGCAGGACACATGAGGGATTTACTGGGGGGACACCCTCCTACTTTTGATGGTATAGGAGGTGGCTTAGAGGCAGAGACCTGGCTACTAGATTTGGGTAGATGCTTCGCCATGCACCCTTACGGTAGCAATACCCGAGCGAGATGCACTATTATGCATTTGAGAGGATTCGCCTCTACTTGGTGGCGCTTGGAGGAGCAGAAGCTCCACTTAGATATTGGATCAGTGTCTTGGGAAATGTTTCTAGAGAGGTTTAGAGCACGGTTCCTATTGGAACACTGGAGGCAGCGATGGGATGACGAGTTCCATGATCTATGTTAGTTGTCTCTTTCTGTTGAGCAATATGAATGTAGATTCTATGAACTCAAGCAGTATGCTGGTATCGACGATGATGAGCCTATGCTAGTACAACACTTCATCAGGGGTTTAAATGCCCGCATTAGTGGTGGAGTCAGAGTCTTTGAGCCAAAGACTATGGAAGTTGCGGTGGAGGAGGCTCAAATAGTGGAAGAGAATCTTGTTATGGCTTTAGGTGGTCACACAGGAGTATAGATTGGCAGTGCTCCTGCAGTAGGTTTTAGTCCACGGGGTGGACAGGCACAAATAGGAGGTTCCTCTAGGAACCAACAGACACCCTCAAAGGGTGGGCAGTAACAACAACAACGTACACCTCAAAAGAATAATAATCCACAACCACAACAAGGTAATAGTCCACAAATAGGAAAGGGTTGCAACTGGTGGCACAACAAGTGCAATAGGCAGGATCAGCCTGCGTAGAGTGCTCAGTCTACTATCAGTAGGGGTAGTTTCCAACAATCCAATACACCTTCGGGTGGTAGAGGATTTGGTAGAGGCACAGGTTGTTACTCGTGTGGACTGCAGGGACACATTGCTAGGCAGTGTCCGATGAGAGGTTCTACTAGTTTTGGTCCCCGACCTACAGTTTCAGAGCCTACAGTGGGTGATACAGGATGATCACATATAGTATATGCTACGGTTAATGACCGCCAAGCTGATCACCAAAACACAATGGTCGAAACTTCAGGTAAGTTACATGGTGTTAGTGTTTCCATTCTTTTTTATTCTGGAGCTACCGACTCCTTTATTTCACCGACCATCATTGACCAATGTGGTCTTGTGGTGGTAAAGCAAGGCGGTAAGTGATAGGTTGAATTTTCCTCTGGGGTGAAAGTAGCAGTAGAGAACCTAGTACATAATTGTGAACTTAAAATTTGTACGTTAACTACCTTAGTAAATCTTCATGTTACACCTTTAGAATCATATGACATAGTTTTAGGTATGGATTGGTTAGCATCTCATCATGCTGTGATTGACTATCAACTTAAGACAGTTAGTTGCATTAATTATTTAGGTGCGAAAGTGGAAATCATAGGTATACCAAGACCTATCTCTTTGTGGACGATATCTGCTATGCAATTAAAGAGATGTCTTCGTCAAGGTTGTCAACTGTTTGCAACAACAATTACCGATTTGGAAGAAGGTGAGAGTCAAGAGGTATCTCTTGATGATCATCCTATTCTTAGGGAATTCGCAGATGTGTTTCCTGATGATATACCTGGAATGCCACCGAAGAGGGATATTGATTTTAGAGTTGACCTAGTTCCTGGAGCTGAGCCTATATCTAGAGCTCCATATAGAATGACGACTCAGGAATTAGAGGAACTTCGTATCCAGTTAGAGGAATTATTAGAAAAGGGGTTCATTCATCCAAGTGTGTCTCCATCGGGAGCACCTGTCATCTTTGTAAAGAAGAAGGATGGGTCACTTAGATTATGCATTGACTATCGTCAATTGAACAAGGTTACAATTAAGAATCGTTATACTTTGCCTAGAATCGATGATCTTTTGATCAAATCAAGGGAGCTAATGTGTTCTCTAAAATCGATTTGAAATCTGGTTATCATCAATTACGAATTGCTGAAGCAGATATTCATAAAACTGCATTTTGTACTCGTTATGGGCACTACGAATTCACAGTAGTACCGTTTGGGTTAACAAACGCACCATCAATATTTATGAGTTTAATGAATGGTGTTTTTCGTACATACCTTGATCGCTTTGTCCTTGTATTTCTCGATGATATTTTGATCTATTTGAGAAACATGAAGGAACATGAAGAACACTTGAGATAGGTATTACAATGTTTAAGGAAAAATCAATTGTATGCGAACCTGAACAAGTGTGACTTCTTTCAAACTAAAGTGAAATACCTTGGACATGTGATTTCTAGAAAAGGTATTATTGTGGATCCTTCAAAGATTCAAGCTATTGTCGATTGGCCCGCGCCTACTAATGTAGGTGAAGTGCGTAGTTTTATGGGTCTAGCTGGTTACTATAGGCGGTTTGTTGAGGGATTTTCTAGAATTGGTCATCCTATTACTTCTCTTCAGAGAAAAGGGAAGAAGTTTGTTTGGATAGAGCAGTGTTAGTTGGCATTTCAGACACTTAAAGAAAAGTTGACTAATGCGCCTATACTGATTGTTCCTGATCCCACTAAGGATTTTGTAGTTTGCACGAATGCATCCTTAGAGGGTTTGGGAGTAGTTCTGATGCAAGATGGGCGTGCGATTGCTTATGAGTCTTGCAATCTCAAAGATCACAAATTAAACTATCCCACTCATGATTTAGAGCTAGCTATAGTTGTGCATGCATTAGTTTGATGGAGACATTTCTTATTAGGTCATCGTTTTGAACTTCATACTGATCATCGTAGTCTACAATATATTTTCATGCAACCCAACTTGAATGCTAGACAAAGACGATGGATGGAGTTCTTGTGTGAGTATGATTTTGAAGTGAAATATGTTCAAGAAAAAGGGAATGTAGTGGCCGACGCTCTTAGTCGTCGTCGACATGAGATCTTTGCTACTACTCTTGAAGTAGATTTGAGAGGTTAAATACTAGAAGCACTTCCTAATGATAGGTTGTATCAGGAAGTGAGGTCAGAGATTGAATCTGGTAGACCTTTAGAAGCTCGATTTGCAGGGTATGTCCTTGAACCAGACGGTATATTATGACATTTAGGTCGTATTTATGTACCTCATTTTGAGGGTCTTCGTACATTAATTATGACTAAAGCACATCGAGCTCCATACTCAGCTCATCCAGCTGTTAAGAAAATGCATGCTGATCTTCGGCAATTGTATTTCTAGCTTGGTATGAAACATGATATTGCTGACTATGTATTGAGATGTCTTGAATGCCAGCGAGTCAAAGCTGAGCATCAACATCCCGCTGGATTATTGCAGCCACATCTCATTCCTGAAGGGAAATGGGATATTATATCCGTTGATTTTATTGTTGGGTTACCTATGTCATCACGTCGACATGATGCCATTATGGTAACTGTTGACCGATTGACTAAGGTAGCTCATTTTTTACTAGTACGATCATCTTACAATGCTTCATCCGTAGCTAGGATATTTATGGAGGACATTGTTAGATTACATGGGATTCCTCGTAGGATTATTTCTGATAAAGATCTCGTATTCACTTCAGCTTTATGGACTTCATTACAACATGCTCTAGGTACACAGTTGAACTTTAGTTCAGTGTATCATCCTCAAACAGATGGACAAACGGAGAGAGTTAATCAAATATTAGAGGATATGCTTAGAATGTACATAATGGACCAACAATCACATTGGGAGAATTATCTGTACTTAGTAGAATTTGCTTACAATAACAGATATCAGAGTTCCATAGGTATGCCACCATTTCAGGTATTATACGGTCGTACTTGTCGAACTCCACTAAGTTGGGATCGACTTGAGGATAGAGTATTACTCAGACCTGAGATGCTTCGTGACATGGAGCAACAGGTTGACCGAATTAGAGAACATTTGATAGCAGCTCAAGATAGGAAAAAGAAGTATGCCGATGTGCATAGGATAGACCGACAATTTGCAGTAGGTGATAGAGTGTTTCTTCAAGTGTGACTGCAAAAGAGTCCAATCCATTATGGAAAAGGCTCTAAGCTTGTGCCTCGTTTCGTTGGGCCATTTGAGATCTTAGAGAGAATTGGTCCTTTGGCATATCGACTCGCCTTACCACCCAGTTTGTCACGTATTCATGATGTTTTTCATGTATCAGTTCTTAGACCATATGATCCCAACATTTCTCATGTGCTTGATTGGAATGTGTTACAGGTAGAGGACGGGCAGCTGGCTTTGGAGCCCGTGGCCATTCTATAGCATCGGACGCTCGGTCTTAGGGGTCGAGACGTTGATCAGGTGAGGGTCCAATGGGATCCTAGCCATGAGGGTTCTGCTACTTGGGAGGATGCGACATGCATGAGGGAACTTTATCCCTATCTGTTCGTAGGCTTTAAGGAGCAAGCCTGATCCTAGGGGGGGAGGATGTAGTACCCCTCCATTTATGCTTATGTTTTTTGTTGCATGTTTTTATATTGTTAGACTTTGGTACTTGGTTTGGATATTTTGATCGCTGATTTTGAGTGACAGTGGATTCACTTTGTGACATGATGATACATTGTATTGCGATATTTGATTTTTGATATGCTTTGATATAGTGTAGATTTTTTCCTTCAGATGATTATTGCTATATGTATGTTTATGATGGACTAACTGTTATTTAAGTTGTCAGTTTGATGTGATGTGTATTGGTGTGGAGAACAGAATTGTACCACTCGCTTGCGAGTGCCCTGTGATGCCCGTGATTTTCTCCGCGCGGTGTGCCTGTACAATGGATTATATATATATGCATGTTATTGCTTGGTTGTAGGATTGCAGGTACATGACACTGACTCCACCTGGTTACTCAAGTCTGAGCGTATTAAGACTCAATGGAAATGTTGATTGGGAGGTAGTAGCATGGTTCATCCTAGTCTAGTCTTTAACCCGGTCATAGTACATCGTCAATTTAGTTTGGAGTCTTAGATTGTCTTGTCTTTTCCTGTTTGGATTAATTGCTTTGGATAGGAAACTCTTGTTAATTTAATGATAGTTTATTATATTTTAATTTATTGTTATTTAAATTAATTTTTAAATGTTAAAGAAATAAGTTTAACATGTTATTTAATAAATTAATTAGTTTGTTTGGTTAAATAATTTGATCTTAAAGATTAAATTTATTTAATTAAATAAATAAATAAATTAAATTAAATTGTTTTAAATGTGTGAATAGATTTTATTTAAAATTAATTGTTATTTGGAAATGGCATTTTAATTATTAAATAAATTTTGCATTTTGAAAATTTTAAATTTTAAATTTTAAATAAATTATAAACATGCAAATCTTGAAAGGCAAGATTGCCGAGAAGTTGTTGAAGATATTTTGTTCTTCTCGACAAGTGTGTGAGTTACATTTATTGCTTTTTTTTGAGGAAATTCTTGGAGGATATCTGGGATCTGGAAAATACAGAAGGGTTACAAATTTTCTTCACGGGAAAATATTGAGCTCTGTTAAAATTTTTGTTTATGCTTTTTGGTACTATTGTATATTTGTGGAAGTTCTCAGTTTTGGATATTGGGATTTGGTGTACGAAAAAAGTTTTGGAAGGCTATAGGCAACAAAGGTTTTCATCTCCAGATTGATTTCTAAAGCTTCGGGAAAACAGGTATTCTCCTTGTGGTTTTTAATTTGTTGTTTTTGAAAAGAATATTTGTGAAAGAAATTTCATCAATTTAAATCTCTGTATTGGAAAAATCATTCACTATTTATTTTCTATAAGAATTTATTGAATTCTTAAAACTTCTGTAGATTTTCTTTCTGGAAAAATAAGTTTGTGTGAAGGGAAATTATTGATATGTGGGAAAAAGAAATTGAAAACCTCTGGGGTAAATTAGGACTTCAATGGAAATATTGTGCGTGTTCTTTGAAAACCTGTTTGAAAATTTTACAATTTCCCCAATTTCCCCATTGAAGCCCTGTTGTTGAAAATTTAATTCCATAATAACTCTGTAGAAATTTCTTTATTTCTTTATTAAGAAACTCTATGAATTTATATATATAATATATATATTATATATATTATTATATCATATATAAATTGGATTGTGAAGAATCCTTTTTGAAAATATTGTACACACAAATTTGTATTTGGAATTTTATTTAAAAAAAATGAATTTACAAAATCGCTGTACGAGCAAAATTATTAAAAATCATTTTTAAAAAAGAAAAAAATAAATTTTAATGTTTGGGGAGGGCCGAAACCCTTCCCCATTCCCCTTATGGGTGGCACAACCACCATGGCTGCGCACAGCAGCCAACGGCTGCTGGGCGCAGCCCTGGTAAGGGCCGCGACCTCCCCACAGGGAGGTCGTAGCAGGGCTGCATACTTTACAATGTTTTTTTTTTTTTTTTTTTAATTTAAAAGTTTCAAATGTTAATTTTATGTTATATGTATAAAATTCGGATTTTATTTTAATGTTTTATTTATATATATTTTATATTTATATATATTATATATTTATATATATATATTTGGAATATGAATATATATAATTATATTTATTAAGTTAGGAAAATAATTTTGGTATTTTTAAGACAAAATATTTTCTTTAAATTATATTACATGAGAAATTTATGATGAGATATTTTTAAAATAGTAAGATCGAAAGAGAAAATATAGAATATACTATAATGTGAATTTGAGAAAATCAAGAAATAAATTAAATGAAACAATTTCTTTTATTGTTTTAATAAAAGATTTTTAATTAAGTAGATTTATTTCTTGTTATTTTTGACTGAATTGAATGGATTTAGTAAATCCAAATGATAGTTTACTATTGAGCTTTAATTTGCTTTATATAGTATTTTCTCTTTTATTGGTCAATTTGGGAATGTCTTAAATGTACAAGTCTTCCAGACAAGTTGGTAATGTGGGGGTTGTGATTGTTCAAGTTGAATTTTTGCGTTGGCTAAGGTTGTGTATGTGGTTTTGCATGGTGTTTTGACACTTGTTTTTGTGAACATTGACATTGATGTTCGTTATGAAAAGAGTAGAATTTTATGTTGTATTTATGTACACCTTGTCTACCTTAGTCAGAGAAACTTAGAATTCCTTTGTTATGTTTAGGGGAGTGGCTCTGTGTGAGGGCCGACACACAAAGTGGTGTCAGGGTAACTTACAAAGAGTTAGTAAGTCAGTGATAACTAAACAACATAGTAGTTAGAATTAAAATCTTTAATAAGATGTTTATGCCTCACTTATGGACTCTTGAGCTAGTTCAGTCTTGAGTATAAGATGAGAAGGCCTGGAATGGAAAATTGATATCTTGTTACCTTAAAATATATTTGATTCCGCAATAGCTTGCAAATGGGGCCGGGTTTCGTAAGAGGTTGCCAGGGTAACCCAAGTTGGGGGCCGGAACCTAGGAAGAAACACCAGGGTAACCTTTGCAATATTGTGATGACACTCCACCTAAAATAACAGTCTACCTTGTGTATTTAGCACATTCAATTGTCTTAAATCTGGAAGCAATGTAACCATCAGTTAGTTATGTACTTGTGTCTAGGGTTAGTAGATTATGTCTAGGTAACCATTTTACTATCTCCTAGCACGGGGGGTGGACCTACGGGTACCACATGGTTGGGTGGAACGTGCACCTTACTCCATTGGGTCCCCAGCTTATGATGATGGCATTGAGAGCTTCATGGATGGAGAGCTCGCACTTGGATATAGATGTATTTTCTTTATTGCATTCGAGTAATACTTGTATTGTAAAACATCCCTCAATTGTTTATGAGGTGAACATTTGTAAATGTAAATTGTAACTATTATTTGATCTACCTCATCAGATGAATGAGTATTGTAATATCATACCAAATGCAATGTAAGAAAACATATTTGTACTTTAAATTATCTTGAATGGAATTTCAAATGATGTGCAATGTTTACCTTTTTAATGTTTATGTTAATTAATTATAAGCAATGCAAAATACTAAAGTCGTCTATGGAAAATCAAGTAGTGTAACGTCGCGTAACTTAACGAATGTATGCAACTAATTAACTTAATGTTATTACTTTTAAAAAAATATTATTTCACTCTTATACTCAATTGCAACATTCCTTAGGTTATAAGACGGGGCATTACAACACTCATGTTCTCTCATATAATTAGCCTTGATTAAGTTAGGGGAAGCATAATTAATGTTCACAAACTCAATACTTATTATATATAATTTGGGGAAAATTACATACTTATGACCAATAATTTGAGTCTTCAACTATAATGTCTTTAACACAACATTAATTTTATAAGTGGTATATTCGTACATGAATTTATTTCAAAGCATCACTTTATCTTGATCCATTTATCAAGTTCATTCATTGAATTTCGTCTCAATCCTAAGCTTCCCTATTCATCACGTTAGATCAATTTATAGATGTAGAATTTACTAGGGTCATTTATATAGTTATAGATTTGAACCTTAAATTTTTTTAATCTAAATTAATATTCACATATTTTTGACCGCTAGTATTTGTGATTTGACCTAGCACACCATTTATATTGATTTATGTGTTATTTTTTTATATTTAAAGATATTCAATCAATCATTTGAACCATACAAGATCTCTTAGGAATCTATAGATAAAGGAATGATCAAAGAACATTCAAGGAAATATAGTACCATTATCACATCATAAATTAGCATACATCATCTTAGGCTCATTGCCACACTTTTCTTTTTTTCCACAATCATTTTCCCTTGGTTGTTTAATTGACATATCTAATGGTTAGACTAAGGAGAACATGATTGTCATGATTCAACATATTTAGGCCAAAGGTGTTTGTAAATACCATAGTTCCTTATTGAGACTCGAACATCAAATAATCAAGTTAAACCATTTTCAACTAGCCTAACTTTGGCCTTGACCTTGACCCCCAACTTTATCCTAGAACCCTAACTCTTACCCCAAACCTAATCCTAATTGAACATTAATCCTAACCTAATTCTAAACCTAACCCTACCCAAATTTATTCATAACCCTAATCCTAACCTACCCTTAACCCTAACCATAATTGAACCATAACCTAACCCTAACCCTAATCCTACTTGAACCCTAATTGAACTCTAACCCTAAATAAACTATAACACCGATAATAATTGAAAACTAACACTAATTGAAACCTAAAGCTGATTCTAATTCTAATATAACCCTTATTATAATCATAATTCTAATTATAACCCTATTCATAATCCAAATTCTAACACATAACCCTAACCCTAACCCTAACCCTAACCCTAACCCTCATTGAACCCTAAACTAACCAAAGCTAATGTTATCCCTGACCACATCCTTAATTGAACCCTAACTCTAACCCTAAACCTTAACATGCACTAATCCTAACCTTGACCCTAAGATTTATCTTATAACCCTAACCTTAACCGTAGCCCTAATTAAACTCTAGTTGAATCCTAACCATAACTTAACCTTTATCCTACCTCTAATTCAACCCTAATTGAACCCAAAATATATCACTACCCTTGTAGACATCCAAATTTGGACACTTAATTTATCCAAATTTATCACTTTTCATCTAAACATCCTCTTATGCAAGTTAATTAAGTAATATTACTATTATTTAATTAATACCCTTAATTCTGCCAAATCCCTAAGGTATTTAATTAATACTTTACTCTTTTAATCCTCCTTTCATCAAATAAATTAAATAAATAATACATTTATTTAATTCCTCACATGTCATTTTCATCTAATCCTAATCCATGTCCTAATTTCTTCATTAGGGATGTGCACATGCCTAATCCTTGATTAGGATGTGTCACATCCTCCAACTTTTGCAAGTTGGCTTCTAATCCTCATTTATCTTCTAATTACTGATTAATTAATCTTAATTAGTACCTTGGTCAACTCTCTCCATCCCCCAAGGAATTTTTAATTCCTTTTTATTCCTCCAAGAATCCCCTTTTCCCATGCATCTTCTAGAACCTTTGACTTGTCACATCAAGTCACATGTGACAAACTCCCACCTTTTGGGAACATTGTCTTATCCACTAGATTCTTCCAATCATTGTGAATTTAAAATTCACTTTTATTCACCCAAGATTCTTCCCATCTCCCAATGTACTTGGAAGGTACTTGTCCTTCCTCCACCTCATGTACCTTTTGGCCACCTCACTTACACTTCATCTCCCCTTAGCCACTTCACCATCCACATGTCAAGATGTGAGGGCTTGTGAGTTCTCAACTCACCATAACCCTTCATCTTGACCTTGTTGGATAAATCTCCACCATTGAATTCTCTAGAGAATTCAAATTCTCCTATAAATACCCCCTCCTTAAGGGCATTTTCAACACTTTTGATTTGAGTAACCTTATGCTGCCAATTTGCATTCTCAAGCACTTGTTGTCATTTAGCCATCCACTTTGATCATTTTGCACATTCAATCTTGCATCTAGCTACATCACAAGCCATCCAAGGAGCACACAAATCCATCAAAATCAAGGGCCAACCAAGGAGTCTTCAACAACAAGGAAGGTATAATCATTTGCATATCGTTTCATCTATTTTCCTTCTTGTTTTATCACTCTTTAGGCTAATCTTGAAGTGTCCTTAGTATTTTATCATTCACATTTTTAGTTATTTTGCACATTAGAAAGGGGTAAAATTCCAAGGTACACAACCCTAACCCTAGTTGAACACTTAATCTAAACCTAACCTTAATGCAAATGTTGACCTTAACCTTAAATACATATTTGAACCCTAACCCTAAACCTAATTGTGACCTCAAGCTTTATCTTAGAATCCTAACCCAAATTAAATCATAACCTTTTTTTAACTATAAACCTTAGAATTGAATCTTAACCCTAACCCTAATTGAACTATAACCCTAGCTTTAATTGAATCTAACCCTCACTCGACCTAAACCCTAATTGAACTCTAACCGTAATTGAATCCTAAGCCTAGTTCCCTCACTATAACCCTAATTTTTATCCTAATTCCAACCCTAATCCCTATTTAAATTCTAATTCTAACTCAAACCAACATTCTAAACCTATTTGTTATGATACAAAAAACCATTTGGATACAATACATATGACTTGTAATAATATATTATTTCAAACTATTATTTGAATTTCTCCTAAATTTATATTTGATAAATAATTTATTGACTAACCAACGAGTACAATTTCTATAATACTAGATAGACAAGTACTCCCCACTATGTGATACTTGCTTACTTTAAAGAATGGTAATTGGTTTTATTCATTTGGAAAAATAATGATTTTAAAATTGATTATTACTTATTGAGTTTCAAATTTCATTTTTTATAAATAAATAAAATAATTATATTGTATGGATAATATTTTAAATTGATTCAACCAAAGAAACACTTAACAAAATTGACCCATTATTGAATATTAAGATCTAAAAAGTTGAATTTTTTTTTCAAATTAAATGCTTCTACTATTCACACCACTGCTACAATGAAAGATAATTCTTTATATCTAAAAACTGGAAAAAAAAATCCAAAAATTACCATTTTTTGGTAGTTTTTGGCATTTGTCCTATTTTTTCATTTTTGGTAATTCACATACATATCCCTTTGAGCTTAGATTTTTCCTTAAAACTTTATAATGCCAAGGTAAGACAAATTTTCAACTTACAATTCAAATTGGAAACATGAGTTCCAAGTTGCTAAAGACAACTTTCTAAAAGCACAAAAAAAAAGAAGAAGCTAATTTTGAGGGCCTAGATGAAAAAATTTGGCCTTGAAAATGTGTGAAAATCAAACCTGGAAACACATTACTAGCTTATGTTTGGTTTAGTCCCAAATCTTGAGACCTAAAAATGAATGATTAGGTTGTATTTGGGTTAGTTTTAAATAGTAAAAACTATTGACTATGTGTTTTCTATTTTTTGTTGCTATAGAAATAATGTTATTAGTTTTATCTTATTCTTCTTTTAACATTCAATAGGAAATAATGGTATTAATCTAATTGAAGGTATCTTCACATGACTAAAAATATATGAATCTTGAAACTTGGAAATTGAGTTTATGTTGTCTGTTTCAATTTCTTTCAACATGAAATTTGACATTGTGTAGCATAGTTTTAGTGATTTGGGCCTAGAAATCACTAGTCTATTTTATGTGTTTTGAAATTGGCATTTTGTAGCCTGACTATGGTACTTTGGGAAAAAAATTGATAATCTATTGTACCTTTCCTCTTAGAGAGGAAAAGGCAATCCACCATACATTTGTAGTAGCCCATCTTCCATATTTTTTAGTTTGTTGTTGTGTATGTTAAATATGTATGATCAAAATGAAATAAACAAAACACACATAATGGAACTTTAAACTGAAGAAATGCAAGTAATTTGAATTTAAAGAAACAAATGAAGCTTCTTTAGAGGTGTTCCATCTTCCTCTATATGCAGGGATTTTTTTGAAGCTGCTACTCTCAGATTGTATAAGCAAGGCTTCTCCAAATGGCAACCTGTAGAATGAGTATGCAAAGGAAGGAGCTTCTCTATCCTATATGCTGGTGGAGGTGAGAATACTGATACGTATATGCACAGGGGCTGTAAATTGAGGATGCTATGAAATGAGAATGATTGGCCATGATATGAACTACTACTATGCTATGCTATGATGCTAGAATGTTGTGAATGATAAAAGGCTTATGCTATTGCAATTTGGCTATAGTTATTCTATTGAAAGCTTCTCTATCATTTCAAAGACCCGACAATCCTTTTTATAGCTTGTTGTAGGAAAAATCCTGGCTGGCAAAGATTAATGGCTGTGAGATTGTCTGGTAAGTTTGAATGGTGAGAGATGGAGAGGTTGAGAAGAAGATGGAGAATGTTGGGAGGTTGGAGAGAAGAATGGAAGCCTGTCTTCAACCCATGGGAACAAGCTTGCACAGGAACAGAGAAATTAATTTTTCTATTTTGGCAGTTTGTTTCACGGTTGTTGAAGATAATACAAAATAAATAAATAAATAAATTTATTTATTTAATTTCATGTGAGTTTGAAGAAATTAAATATTTTTGAAATATTTAGATTTAGAACTATAGAAGACTCAATTAAATATTTAGAATATTTAATTGCAAATAGACTTTAGAAGAATTAATTAAATATTTTGGAATATTTAATTATAAATGGACTTTTGAAAGGAATTAATTAAATATTTGGAATATTTAATTGTAAATGGAATTTAGAAGATTTTAATTAAATATTTTGGAATATTTAATTGTGAATGGATATTAGAGGAATTATTTAGAAGAAAGGAATATATGATCTAAATTTGAATAAAATATTCGAGTCAAGATTATTGATAATTAATATAAATAAATTGTAATGTTTATTTAATTAATTAAGATATGAATAAGAAAAGATGATTAAATAAACTTATTTATTTAATCGAAATGAAAGTTTATAAATAAATTATTTAAATTTTTTTATACTTAGATCAAATTTAGAGATTTAATTAAATATTAAAAATATTTAATTAATTACCAAACTATGTGATGTGACCATTTTTAGGTGTATACATTTTGCCCCTCTTTGAAGTGATGTGTTTTACTCATTGCTTCAAAGAATTTTGAAATTTTTCCTAGATGTTAACTGTCGAATGTTGATAGGTATGTGCCCCCTCGAACGATGAATCGATAAGATTTTGATTTTTGTGAATTTTTAGATTTTGTTGAAATTTTTTTGATTTTTTTGGAATGTTTCAATTTTTATGATTTTGAAGATGTCGATTCATCGTTTGAAAATTATGATGACTTGAAAAGATATGAGATGAAAAAGTGATGACCAAATTGCCCCTGCTATGATAAAATGTGATAAAATGCCCCAATTTTTCTTTTAAATAGGTTAAAAATGTCATTTTCCATTTTAACCTAGTAAAAATTGTAAATTTTGAACTCTGGAGAGATAATTATGGCACTTCTGATTCACCAGCACTGTTTCGAGCACATCCAATGACATCAGCGGCCGGCACACTATGGACCTCCGGTATGTACCCCATTAAACTTCTGCTTTTTGAAAATTTTCCGTTCGTTGCACGTTCATCGATGTTTTGATTGTGAAAGAATGTATTTTAGCGCCCTTGATAATTTCCACAGCGCATATGATTTTGAGCACCCATGATGAATTCTCTAGCGCCCATGATGCATTTTGTAGCACCCTTGATCTTGCAGCGCCTATAATTAATTCTATAGAGCCCATGATTGGATGTTGTTGTGAGTGATAAATTTGCTCCCAAAGTTGTTGGAAAACAAATAATAACTGATAGATTTGCTTTTAAAGTTGTTAAAAACAAACAGGATCGATAAGTTTGCTTCTAAAGTTGTTAAAAACAAATAGGATTTTGATTATTTTCTTTCATGAAAATGAAAAACAAATTGTTGAGTGATATGTTTGCTTCTAAGGTTGTTAAAAACAAACATGATTTTGATTATATGCTTTTCCATGATGATGTAAAACAAATAGTTTGATTGATATGTGTGCTTCTAAGGTTGTTAAAAACAAACATGATTTTGATTATTTGCTTTCATGAAAATGAAAAACAAATAGTTTGATTGATTTGTTTGCTTCTAAAGTCTGTTAAAAACAAACATGATTTTGATTATCTATTTTTCCATGAAAATGAAAAAAAAAACAAATAGTTTGATTGATTTGATTAATGAGTCGTGATGATTTGATACTGATTTTGCTTTATCCTGATGATGTTTCAACAGGAGAGATTGGGTGTTTTTGCAGTCACGAGAGACATTCCCGAAGACATGGATCTTGATTCCACATCTGTTATAGTCAGATTGGGATGTGATCGAGGCATGTGGATTGACTGCATTGCTTGACATGCCTGAGGTGCGCCTCAACAAAGCTTTATTGACAACACGCGCAGAGCGGTGGCATAGTGATACCAACACATTTCATTTACCAACTAGAGAGATTACAGTGACCCCTGAGGAAGTGTACCGTATCTTGAGGATCCCAGTGATGGGAGAGATAGTGGTCTTTGATAGCCGAGAGGCTGGAAGCACTGATGCTTTGAGATGGATTTTTCGAGATGATCAGGTTGTTGGATACTTCATCCCATGGGGAGAGATGGCAGATTCATATCCACCCTTACCTTATGTACTGGCAAGTTTCATTAGAGGCATTTTGTGCCCCAGCCATAGGTCGAAGGGGTTGGCAGTCGGGTGGGGTCAGGTTTTGGAGAGGATGGTGATGCAGGGTACAGGTTATGCGTGGGGATCATGCATGCTTGCTCATTTGTATGATGAGTTACATCATATTGTATATGGTAGAGGCCACAGTTTCACAGTTGGCTGTTCGTTATTATAGATATGGGCATAGGAGCATTTTTCCGTTATGCGATCGTTGACTCATGGACGATGACCTGTTAGTCGATCGTACAGATGGGGATATAGCGATATTATTGCTCAGCCGAGACTGGGAAAATTGGATCATTGGCAACGTCTCTTAGATGATCTTGATACAGTATGTTGGTGGCCATATGTATATTGTGAGGCATGGCCAGAGGATGCGAGAGAGATGCCCTATGTCTGTACGTCTAGATATCTTATTGGGCATACTCCATGGATTATTGAGAGATTTCTTGTTGGATGAGTATGTCGGCAGTACGGTCGGATTCAGGGTATGCCTATGGGTTATGCTATTTATGCACGACAACAGCTTGAGATTGCAGTGTGGGGTCCACAAATTTCCTATGAGGCAGCAGTGGCAGAGTTCACTAGCTTAGGAGTTGTGACGTGGGATTACCGAGTTGATGTCCTTGACGTAGGGACGACGCCAGAGTATAGTCAGTATGTGTTAGAGCATCCTGCACCTCGTTTATTTGATCCTGATGAGCCCGTTGCTCCGGTTGCTGTACAAAGACCACAGAGAAGCGGTCAAAGACGTCAGAGAGAGACAACTTCAGAGGGTGATGATGAGGAGAGTGGAGATAGTGATGATGATTTAGAGGGAGACAGTGATGATGAGGAGAGTGGAGGTGATAGGGGTGGTGGTGGTGTGTTGGGAGAGATGGTGGTAGAGGTGGTAGAGGTAGTATGAGAGGTGGTAGAGGTGGACCACGGATGAGACATACAAATCCATCACTTGCAGTAGATCCAATGATGATGAGTCAGATATCCTCTTTACAGAGTACAGTACAGAGCTTACAGGGTCAGCTAGCATAGGCACAGGCCTTGATTACATAGCTTTAGGGACAGTTGACATTAGTTACTGTTGAGAGAGATACAGCTAGATAGCGGGGTGAGCAGGCCATCGCTTTGGCTAATAGCCTACAAAGAGTAGCAGCAAGCACCTTGCCTGGTGATATGATGAGAGAGGTGTCCAGAGCCACCCGAGAGGGCGAGTTTTATAGGACCAGATATCATGATGCGGTTCCACGTGATCGGAGGGAGAGTTATACACAGTCGCGGTCTACTCATAGTCACTCTTGGACTACCAGTAGGGGTGTGACATAGCCATTACCTCCAGGAGGACCATCAGGGATAGGTGGAGTAGGTCCATCAGGTGCAGGTGGTACAGGTCCCAGACTAGCCCCATCAGAGGATAGTACTGCCTAGAGCATTGTACATGATATTTTTGTGATACTCTATTTAGATAGAGGTGATTTAAGGGGGGGATGACATGTATAGAAAATCTAAGAATGATTTTAACACAAAAGGAAAATGCAAAGGAACTTGATATAGGAATAAGACGTGAAGGGTTAGAAGGAAAAGGGTTTGGTGAAGGATATACACATGATCTTCTCAAAATTGATTTGTTGAAAAAGGCTTTAGAATATCTCAAGCAAATGAAATTGGTAGGAAACTTCCCCAAATGTAGCCCAAATCCTCTATGTGTAAGATAAAATGGGATATTTAGGAGAATAAATAGACATCTACAAAAGCATAAAGGAGGGAAATTTTGTTAGATATTAGAGTTGCAACTACCTTGGTAGATGTGAAAGATGAATCAAGAATATGGATTTCATGGAGCATAGTGAACAACAAAACATGTACTTAGTTTTTTTTATTATATATTTTGTTTTGCATAAGGATGGTTTTCTTAGAGTCAAAATATTTTTGAGGTTAAACCTATCCCAATATCAATGGGAAAAACACTAAAAACTTTCTTATAGGCTATCTTTCCTTTTTTATTCAATCCATCTAGAATTTTAGGTATTACATAAGGTTACACTTAGTGGAATTGACAAAGAATATGATTATGTTGCCTACTAAGACATGAAAACATGTTTCCAATTGAAGGCTAATGTCATTACGTACCACATGTGAACATGATTATGAATATAATACTATTGATATTTCTTTAGCTACTCTAAAATTGCTAAAGAAGATTATTGATATGAACTAGCTTTAACGTAAGTAAATTGTTTAAGATATGGAGAGAATTATAAGAAATTTCATAATTTAGAGATGAGGGTTGTCCTCAAATATTATAGTTGAATTAAGATTAAAAAGAAAATCCTTTATTTTGACATAGATTAGGTTTGTCAACCACTTTTTCTTGAGCATTTCTTTCAATTATGTTAGTGTTCTAAAATTGACTCTGAAAATCTATAATGGCCTTAGAAAATACTATTGTGTGTTCAGTATTTATTATAAAAGATAAGAATTCCTCCTTATAATTGGATAATGCAATATATCTTAGGCAATGTGTTTATCTTGAAGAAAAAAATTAAAGACTATGAAAAAAGTTCTTACCATACTTATTAACAATAATTATAAGATAATGACATAAAGTATGATTTTTTATTTAATTTGTCCAAGTAGAAGATTAGTGGTTGAGTATTAAATATGAATTCTTGTATAATATTTGGTAATCATATCAAAGAACATGTTACATGATATGGTTGATATCCTAGCATGATAGTATTTGCAATTACAAGAAGTATATTTGAGTGAATCTTAAATTGAACCTTCATGGTACAAGTTACATCCAACATCTAGGTACTATTATATATAAGGTTTGTTATCCTATAATGGTATGGGTATTCATGCATCTATGGAAATTAATAAAAATTGCTTGCTACTTGGAGGTTTTACAGATAGTCATCTTCTATGTAAGAAGGATGTTTTGAAGTTTAACTTATGATATTTATATTTTATTTTTGATGACTATTCATGGTAGGTTAGGAATTTTAGAGGGGTATACCTTGTTAATATAAGATTATTGGGATTGCATTTTAAGAAAAATGAATTAAATGGTTTAAATTTACATTATTATTATTGAGTGTATGATGTTTTGAAGGATATAATTTTGCTCAAATATATCTAGCATCACTCAAACGTTGATTATGTTTAGAGCAAGTTTCTAATTATTGATAGTAAAGGGATAAGGATAATTATTAATTTTGAATAATTTTAGTAATATGTGCTTAATGAATAGAGTGAAACAAAGTACCAAGGTTTCAATACTATATTAAAAAATCAATTCTAGCATCACTATGTAATTAAACCGGTCTAAGAGGTGATAGTTCATTTCCTTTGTATTCAAAACTCCAATAGGATAGAATGCTCCCAAGTTTCATCACTATCCATAGAGATTAACAAGGATAAACCCTAACAAAAATATCTAGTAGACACTAGAGTAACATGAAACTAATTTCTTTGTGGTTTTCCATTTTATGTATGAGTGAATAGGATAAAAAATCCTACCTACTATGGTTTTTGTAAAGGTAATTTTTCATTTGTGATCAACGTGGCCATTGATGCAAATATAATTTTGGGTTTTTGCATAATTTTTGCTTTATGAATAATAAAGGTAGAGAGCTCTAATTAGATAATGTGATGTCCTTAGATGGAAGTGTTATAATTTATGCTTATTAAATTAGTAATTGTGTTAGAATTCCTTATTTATCATTAAGAACTATGAACTGATGCAAATCATTTAAAGGAACCCTTTTTGGTGTTAATAATTAATGAAACCATGATTACGAGGAAACTTGAGCATAAACAACCCTTGAGAGACCATGTAAGAAATGTGTGTTACTTCAATCTTGTTTGTAAGTGGGTACAAAGGTATTCCTTGTAAGAAGAATGTCATTGTGACCTAAAGCCCGTAGGGGTGTTTATGGGGGGAATAACTCTAAGGTTTGGGCGTTGTTTCTAATTCTTTTGACCTCTCTTAGTATTATTCAATTTTAGGCTGAAAGGGGTATTAGATGGTTTTGTTTGAGTTATGAAAACCTAATAACTTGTACTTAATAAATAATATACTTCTATATAGTAAGCACAATGAAGAAAGAGATTGATTAATTTTTTAGTCAATATCTGATTATATGTACATGTTGGGTAAAGTCCATATTATGTTGGTTCTATGTAACTATTATGTGTTTGTGAAATATAACTTTGTATCTAGAGGTATCTATGTATAGGCCCATGGCTTTATTGATTGTGATATATTTATCTAGCTCACCTGATTATTATTATAAATCATGTTATGTATGACCCACCCAAGTGTGAATTTCTAAGGTGTTTGAGTAGTGACAAGCAATCATTGGACCATGCTAATGATTGATGGCTACCTAGTACTTTTATGGATTAGTTGACATTCACTTGGTTCACACATGAATACTTGTGATGTGTGTGTTCGCTCTCAAAAAATAGGAAAAATACCTCAAGAGGTTGCCAAACCCTTGGTACATTTTAGGGTAACATATAAGGACAAATAGTTTAGACCTTCTTCTCTTCAGGTGCTACTAGACCTAGGTGGGTATACCTATATGAATGAAGCAGACTTGATTTGTGTTTATTCTTCAAGCAATTTATCCACAATTGCAAGCAGGAGTGGATAATTGAATTCTTATTATGGTATAGATTGTATAAACAATATCAAGGATAATCCTAATATGTTTAGTTAACAGATGTAAAACATAAAGTGGATGAACTAAAATGAAGTATGTAAGACCAGTGCCTCGTTGGGTATATGGAGTCTAATGAAGATCTAGAAAAGTGTAATTTGTGATGGCAATAATTCAAACTATTCGGCACACATTTATGTAGTTTGCAACTTGTACAAACATGCAAGTAAGTGATTGACAGATTCTACTTGAGATAAAATGACAACCCTAGTTATATGTTTCTTCTTATTGATCCAATTAATACTTCCTAGTTATTGTGATTGATTAGAAGGATTTAATCTCTTCTTGAAAGAACCAAATAATCACATCACACAAGTACAACAAATGTGTATTGATAAATTGAACATATACTAGATATATCAATTTAAACAACAAAAAAGTATCAAAGTGGAGACAACCAAATAACTGTTTAATTCCAGCAAATAGCTAATACCAAGATTAAGCCACAAATTCAGACATCTTACTTTAACTTCATCATAAATTAATACATGCATCCAAGTCTTTTGAGATAAAACATCATTGAAAAATTATCTACTATATATTTCTCCTATCCGCCTATCTATATCCCTATTCTAATCATATAGAATAGGTATAAATATAACAAACTATGAAAGGAAAAGTCCTTTCAGAAATGTTTTTGCATAACAACAATAATAAACTAGAGATTAAGCTCTATTTATCCATAAATGGATTTTTGAAAAATGATCAAGGTAATCCTGATGTCCATGTGTGTCAGCATCTCCAAGTGCATTTTGAACTGCTATTTCCATCATCACCATCCTTTCGTTCTACTCACAAGCCTCGTCCAGTGTCAAAGTATTTCCTATAGCTGTCTCTAGAATTGTTTGCAACATTGAATCACATTCTTTGATCCATTTGTCCTTTTCTTTCAATTCTCCTTTATCTTCGAATAACATTGGTAATCCCTTCTTAGTGGCATCGATCGTCCCCTGTTCATCACTTTTCAATTCTTCTTGGAAGTCCCTGTGTCTTTTTTATGAATTGATTGGTAGTATTAATAGCTGCATTATCTGGAGAATCTCTCACTTATTTCTTTGAGTTTCTCATGGATTCTCCCATCAATCCTCTCATGTTCTCACTCTGCAACATAATTTTTTGAATGTGTTCCCCAAATTCTACTCAGCGAAGTCATCAAGTTGGCTTTCCTATTCTTTATCATTGCAATGAGTGCATCATATTTTCCCTATGAATATGCATCTAATCCTACCCACTGATATTTTGTATGAGAACTCTCTCCATGAGTTAATTGTTTAGTGGGTCCTAATGTTATTCCCACCATATCCTTCAAATGATCATTCTCTCTAAGTAATCTTTCATTGTTCATTTTATACATCTCATTTTCTTTAATCAACATATGAATATGTGCTTTATTCAACTTAGCAATATTAATGCCAATATCTGTTGTGGTTATGGGATTAACTTCTCTAAATTTTAGGGTCATCACATGTCCAAATTCTTTTTTAGTATCAATTACAACTGATTTATTGTGAGGTGGATTCAGGGCCCAAATCATGAGTGACCCCTCATCTGGATTGTACTTAGATCCTATGTATATCTCTGTTACACCTTCAGGGTTGGGCTTATATGTGTCATTATTGTTCTTCAAGAAACTATCAAAGACTAAAGCAAAATTCAAATCTAATCCAAGAAAAATCACGACACCTTCATTTTCTAGTAATTTTCTCCCCTTCGCAAGGGACATATCCTCCATTTCTTTATCCACACTTGTCTTTAAACTACCCAACGATTATACTTCATTAGTTGGTGTTATATTTCCAACTAAATCCCTTATTTGTCTCCCTTTTTGCTTATACAAGAAAGCCTTAAACTCTAGAGTTTTTACAAATTCATCATCAGCTACGAATGATTTGTATGTAATCTATCTTTCATATGTATCTGAACTCTCTTCAACTTCTATCTCCCTGGGAGGACATTTGTAAGCTTGAGTTCTTGATCTGGAAATTTTGTTAGTTGTGTTATGAGGCCTGTTATCACCAGGTGTTTCCTCCTCTGAAGATAGCATCCCAACATCTAGAAATCCTTTGTTGTACTGATCAACCATTCCTTTTGCTTCCTCCTCTTCCATATTTCTGATCAAATCATCATGTTGATAGGGTATATGATTATACCCACCCAAGTATATTTTGTCCCTTGCAAAGTTAATATACCCCTTTGGATTGAATCCTTTTCGAGGTGGACCTTTCTTCATGTTATATTGCAACAATTTATTCAAAACCAAATCATATCCCTCCCTTGCCAACATAGTGAAATCATCGAAACAAAGTGTGCTAGGAATAAATGCCTACTTTCCAAAAGAGCTTAAATTCATGAAATCTGAATAATCTAATTGCCTAGCAATCCTGTCAAGTACTGTTCCTGGAAGAATAAAGGGTGCGTCCTCAAATCCATATATCCTTATCATTGTTGCATCTTCCAAACAGTACCAGTCTAATTAATAGGCCCATTAAAGTCCTTGGTTCTGAGGAACCTTTTTATCTCATCAGACAACGAATGTTCACAAGGGTGATTATACAATTTATACAATGGCTTCACAAAATATTCTTCAAAATGTATGAAGCATGAATTGAAAAATCTACTATCCTAGATGGTAGTCCAAAGTTGTACTAGTAATAGTCCTCCTTCCTTGTCCAATTGTGAAACCCTTAGCTTCTCAGGCCACATCTTCAACTCTTTGCCATAGTAAAGAATCATATGTATCAGGATTGAATAATGCTTCAAATGTAAAACCAGAGAACCCTTTTTTATTTCCATCAATCCTGCATTGAGCTCCTTGAAAATATGTGTAGAATAATTGAAAGGTCGAGAGTTATGGCACTGAATATCTGTTGTAATTACCATCGACACAATTGATATGTATTCAGGGGCATCCACCCCTAGCACTTGGCACACTGAGTAATATGTATACTTCAAGTATGGTTCAAATAGGTCAACATGGAATGGGATACCATCATTATCATCTAATGGAGCTGCGTTGCCATCCTTTTCACATCTATGCAATGGTATTCTCCAACCCTTGTATATTGTATCCAATCTCTAGAATTTTTTTTCTATCTCCTCAAATACAATTTTCTCATTGCACACTCCTAGATTAAACACCTCATAGATTGTGGCCTCTGACATATGTATAAATGGTTTTCCAAAAGGGTAAAAAATAGCTTTAAGCTTGGGATCATAATAGACAGCTAACACTTTCACCAATTCCACATCTACAAACACATTTGGACAGACCAACCTTCCTAGGTTAAATTTCCAGGGGTTACACACTGGTTCATACCAGTTCGTTTGGTGGTAATGAAAAATGAATAGCTCATATCCCCTGATTGGGGTCCATGTATCTCCTATGTGTTTGTACCTATCCTCTAACTTTTCTACATCTACCCTGAGTTGCACGGAGTGCCTGGCCCTAGGTCGAGAGTCGGGCAATTGATCAATGCCCCTGGTTCATTTTCAGTTTCAATTTCCTATTTTTTTCTCTTAGGATGACTACTCTCGCTTTGTTTTTAACCTTTTGTTTTCCCTGAGCTTGTTCCCTCCATTATACCTCCTTAAAATAACAAAATTAGAAAATGAATTTATAGAAGACTCACAGGTTTTGTTTGAAATCCTTCAACTGCAAGGTTCTTTGATTCTTCATCCTTTCTCATGTTTCTTCTGTTGTCAATTTCGCCCAATATCTTCTTCAATTATTACTCTTCAATTTAGGAAATCAACTATCTCTTTGTGCGTTCGTGCCACCATTAATGTTCAACTCTAGGCATGAGTTCACAATCTTTTTGATATTCTCACTATCACATCAAGCACTTTATATCTGCAAGACAATTTGAACTCTAGGTGATTCTTTATACTTGATTTTAGTCAATGTTCACCAAACACCTTGTTGGTCAGGGAGACACAATATCCCTTTCACTGATACACAATTCATCTTTTCAATCTTTGTAAATATCGCCAAAAGTCACACCGAATATCTTTTGATCTTATCTGCATCTTCATTGGCAAGAGATTATACATCGCCAAAACATTCAATAGCTTCCTCGCTGCTACAAGTCTCCCCGATGTTCATTCTTTGATCTTGAACATGTCGCCAGGACTCCCGCCGATATAAATCTTATAGCCGTAACATGGGGAGTCGGGGAAACCATTCAAACTTACATTGACAACTCTTTGTTTTGCCGATATGCTTTTCTTGTTCTCGATTTGTGAGACATGAAGAAATTCTTACCGATGGTATTTCATTGGTAAGACAAATTTGCTCGGTATGACTTGTTTATCTCACCCCGATGATGTTTCTCTTGCCGATAAGTATTTCTTCTCTATTTTTTCGGTGTGAGAGAATAAATGTCTCACCGATAGTATTTCATTGGTGAGACTCATAAGCTTGGGCTAACTTACAAACCTCATGTTGACATCTTTTATCTTTCTGATAAGCCTTTGCGTCGGTGAAACTGTGAGTTGTTTCCTCCCGATATGTTTTTTCCCATGTGATTTGATCAGTATGACAACTTTGATTTCCTGTTGATATGTCAAAAACACCTTCATTGGAAAACAATGGCTTAGAGATCAAGGAGATCTACACCAACTCTTGTCAATATGGATCCAAAATGTTTTTACTTAGAGAATTTTTTGTGGATCAAATTTGATTATGATCATAGGCAATTACATCAAGATTTGGTTTTCTATGATGCATTTATGAACATAGAATTTTCAAAATATTATAGTTCCAATAGTGTGTATGTTCCAATCATGGTTGTACTAGTGTGATGTACATATGATCTAATCACCATTGTATATATGATGTGTGTCTGAGCTAGTCACCTGGTGTATATGTGATGTGTGCTAGACATAGTCACTATGTGTGTGATCTTTAGAATTATGGTATGATATAACCCCTATGTATTTTTGTATGTTTATACATTATAGATTAGTAATTTTTGGTATGAAACCAACAGTTGATGGAAAGATTATTATCATTATATTATAATTTACTAAGTTCATAACTTATGCTTAATGCATAGTCATGGTTTAGAGGTGAGATTAGATATCACATACAAGAGGAGAGAATGAACTTCCTCTAATATTGTTGGGTGAACTATGAAGCTTCTAATTTACTACAAGGGGATGTGTAGGTAGGGTCATCATGAACCTTGAGGTTTAGGCCTAGGTCTAGGTGTTCCACTAATTATAGGAGCTTAGCACTTTTGAGTATAAGCATATAATTGGTGATGTTTATTTTCCATCACCATGCTGAATGAAGAACTTTTGAAATAAGCACTTCCATTTAGATCATAGATTCTTGGTTGATTAAGTTGTTAGGTTATGTGAAATGAAAAAATATTGTAGTGGTCAAGGGACAAAAATTGTTGCCTAATACTGTAAACTTACAAATCTGTGTCCCCCACACTTTTTCTGTTAATATTTTCCTTTTGGTACTAAATTTTTCCATTATTAAATATTTATTGTTGGAAATATGTGCCTCAATCTCACAGGCTAAAACCTTTGGAAGAGCAAAGTCGGTGTGACAGTCCTTTTGTCTGGCCGATTGGCAGTTTAGTAACCTTGTGGTTTGTACAGGTCGCCGAGACAATGCTTTTGTCTTGCCAACTGATGTTATTACTGTGACTTGTGGAATTCTCTGTAACCCTCTACCGAGTGGAGATCTCTAGCCGATAGGCCACTCTTATCATATATCGGGGAGACTCTAGGCGACAAGCGGTGTCGGGGAGACCCTTGGTCGAAAGGCTTATCTCGGTATGAAGTCTTATCGAGATTGTATGTCTTGCTGATAGGGTGTTACACATGTGGTCATCAGAGTAACTCATATGCTTCAGTATGAAGTCTTGTCAATATGGAGATGTCTCACCGATAGGTATTCATTTGGAGTCATCGAGGTAACGAAAGGGTTTGGTAAGAACTCTTGGCGACGGACGTTTGTCTCACTGATGCTGTGGGATGTGTTCGGTATGACTCTTGGTGAAAGGTGGTCTTGGGGTAACTTGGAGGCTTCGGTATGAAGTATTAGTGATGAACGAAGTCTTGCTGACGGTGGAACATTGCGGTGTGACTTGAAGACTTTGGAGTAACGTCTCAGCAATAGCGGTAAGTCTTGCTGATTGTTGGATGTTTTGGTATAACATAAAGGCTCGGTATGATCTCTCAGCGAAGGATGATAGTCTTTCTGATGGGAATTCTATTATCTATGTGACTTTGGAGCTTTGGTATGATGTCTTAGTGATAATGATAAGTCTTGGCAAAAGCGATACGAGTAATGATCATCAGTATGAGGTATTGGCGACACAGTAAAGTCTTAGCAATAGCTTTCTGGACTTGGTGTAACCTCTTGCTGATAGTAATGACTCTTGGTGACATCGATGGTTGATTCTTGTGGCATCGGGGAGACATGGTTAGTGTCTCGCTGACATGCCAACACAGGTTGAATGCTTTGACCGAGTGAAGACTATCCTATGTGGCTTGTATTCGACCAATCAGAAAAGTTGAATGGGAACTGCTAGCAGTTGGACTGTTGCGGCCATTATTGAGAGGAAGTTCGACAGATAGGGGCGTCATGGTTATAATCAGAGATTGCAGAAGTAGTCTGGTTCAAAGGATTAGTTTGATGGTTGGGTGAATAGTTCGAAAGGTGATCAGTGTGAATTCTATTTTGAGTATATTGTAACTGGAATCTTCTGTACAAGGTTGGTCATTGTGAAAGGTGTTGTAATTTGACATTAGAAAGATAAGTCTGATCTCTGTATGTAATCTCCATTACTATAATACAAAGTGACTTCTCTTGGTGTGGTGGGTTTTTCTCCCATTAAGGGTTTTCCCACGTAAATCTGGTGTTCATATGTGTATGTCTATTTCTCTATTTCTATTATCTCTTTCGAGTGCATCTTATTTGGACTGTAATTATAAAATTTAAAGGTATCTCTGCATTATTCCCTGAGGTTTTGACGTTAGGAGAGTTGCTTCCACACTTAGTTTTCCTTACAAGTGGTATCAGAGCCTAGCCAGTTGTGTTATCCTTGTGGGTACATTGGGTTTTTTGTGTCATTTCTGTTCAGTGGGAGTCTTGTAGAAGTTTTTCAAATTTGAATTAGAGATTGAGATGGCAAGCACGTTAGGAAAGATTGAAATAGAGAAATTCAATGGAAACAATTTTGAGTTGTGGAAACTCAAAATGGAAGATATGTTGGTTGATCATGATCTTTGGATTGTTGTGTCTGGAACTAATCCTACAGGCATGAAGCAAGAGGATTGGGACCTTGCAGATAGAAAGTCTAAGGGGATGATAAGGATCTGTTTGGCAGACTCCGTTCTTCTGAATGTGTATGAAGAGAAGACTACATCTTCCTTGTCGAAGAGACTGACATCTATTTATCAGGGGAAGTCCTTGGTGAATAAATTGTTCTTAAGGAAGAAGCTGTACACTTTGAGAATGCAAGAAGGAGGGTTTGTAGCTGATCATTTGAACACATTCGACATGATGATTACACAGTTAACATCTATTGGTGTGAAGATAGATGAAGAGGATTGTTGTATGCTTTTATTGTGTTCTTTTCCAGACTCTTGGGATCACCTGGTGATGGCTATTGGGAGTACAACATCCAGTTTCAAGATGGAAGATGTTGTTTCTTCTTTGTTATTAGAAGAGATGAGAAGGAATCTTTTGAGATGGTGAAGGAGGCCCTTGATGTTAGAGGAAGATCGAAAGATAAAGGCAAGAAGAAGGACAAGAAGTCCAAATTGAAATAAGAGGGGAGATCAAAGTCTCCTAGCAAGAAGTCCAAGGTGAAGTGCTGGAATTGTGGGAAACTTGGTCATGTCTGAAAGGATTGCAGAGAGGAGAAAAAGAAGAAGAAGAAGAAGAATTCTGACAATGATTCTTCTCAAAGTGATGCAGATGCCTTCATTGTAGCCTTGGCTATGTAGGCATCAGATGATGTCTAGCTGATTGATTTTGGAGCATCTTTCCACATGACATCTCACAGAGACTGGTTCACAAAGTATGAAGAATACAATGGTGGAAAGGTATATTTGGCAAGTGATTCATCATTGGAAATAGTTGGCTGTGGAAGAGTCAAAATTCAATTCCCTGATGGAAGAGTGAAGGGAATTAATAATGTAATGCATATACCAGGTCTGGCTCAAAACTTACCTTCTGCTAGTATGTTGAATGATATTGGAGTGCAAGTCACGTTCTCTAGAAATGGCTGCAAGATGACTAGAGGCTCTATGGTGCTAGCAAGAGGTGCTCGTGTTGGTACCTTGTACAAGATGGATGCACATGCTGTTCAATGTAACATTGTCTCTAAAAAGTCACATAAAGCTACTCATGGAGGAAAAGAGGGAAATGTTCCTAATTGTGTAAACTCTATGGAAGTTAAACTTCCAACAGAAAAGTCTATGCTCTGGCATCATAGGCTAGGCCACATTGGTGAGAAAGGTTTAAAAACCTTGAAGAATAAAAACTTGGTTGAGGGGATCAAAGATTGTAACCTCGAATTTGAATTCTATGAAAATTGTATATATGGTAAACAACACCTCTGTTTCATTTTATTCCAGTCCTCATAAATCTTTTGGTTTGCTAGATTATATTCATTCTGATGTATTTGGTCCAGTGAATGTTCCTTCTTTGTCTAAGTCAAAGTACTATGTATCATTCATTGATGATTATTCGAGAAGAACATTTGTTTATTTCTTGAAAAGTAAATCTGAAGTGTTCAGTCGGTTTAAGGAATTTAAGAACCTTGTCAAAAATTAGACTGGGAGAAAAATAAAATGTTTAAGGACTGATAATGGCGGTGGATTTTGTTCTGATGATTTTGAGAGGTATTGTAAAGACCATGGGATTAAAAGACATAAGACTACACCTTATACTCCACAACAAAATGGAGTTGCAGAAAGGTTCAATAGGATAGTGATGGAAAGAGCACAAAGTATGTTGAGTAGTGCTGGCTTGGAGGAGAAGTTCTGGGCTGAGGCAGTTGCTACAACATGTTACTTGATAAACCGTTCTCCGAATTTTTCTCTTGTTGAGAAAACACCTTTGGAAGCATGGTCTGATAAGAAGCCCTCTTTAAGATATATTTGTGTTTTTGGCTGTGAGGCATATGCACATGTGCCATATGAGAAAAGATCTAAATTGGAGAACAGGCTGTCAAATGTATTTTTATTGGTTATAGTGTTGGCATAAAAGGATACAAGCTTTGGAATCTTGATACGGAGAAGGTTTTGTACAGTAGAAGTGTAATCTTTTGTGAGCTAAAGCCTTCTACCTTGGATCTGCAGTCATAGACAAAGTCAGAAAATAATAAGGATGTAGTTGAAATTCCTCCAACACCAGATAAAGAGGAATTAAAAATTCAAAATATACCTGAAACTAAGGAGAGCTCAAGTAGTTCTGAGAGTTCTGATGAAGAAGAACAACCTCAGCCTCAACAAGTGAGGAGGTCAACTCATGAAAGAAAGCAACCTGATATGTATGCAACATAAAAAATTTCCCAAAGAATGTCTAACCCATATGATATGTATGCATCCCTAGATACCTTACATGCACCACAAATCAATATTAATTTTATATTACAAAGATTATGCAAGGATTAAAATAAAAAAATTCCAACAAAATTAACTTGCAAAGAATATAAGAACAAAATAAACACTCTAAGATAATTTATTTTCTATTGTATGGTGAATCAAATTTGTAATCCTTCATCCTTACAAATGTTCCCTCTTAAATCCTAGTTCTATGCACATCATTTTATTGTATTTAATTTCATAAAATAAAATTTGATATTATGATATTTGACCCTTATTTATTCCATTGGACACTTGTGTTCTCTCATTTAATTAGCCTTGATTAAGTTAGGGGAAGCGTAATTAATGTTCACAAACTTAGTACTTATTATATATAATTTGGGGAAATTACATACTTATGACCAATAATTTGAGTCTTCAATTATAATGTCTTTAACACAACATTAATTCTATAAGTGGTATATTCTTACATGATTTTTTTTCATAGCATCCCTTTTTTCTTGATCCATTTATTAAGTTCATTCATTTAAATTGGTCTCAATCCTAATCTTCCCTATTCATCATGTTAGATCAATTTGTAGATGTATAATTTACTAGGTTCATTTATATAGTTATGGATTTGAACCATAATTTTTTTATAATCTAAATTAAAATTCACACCTTTTGGACCACAAGCAATTGTGAGTTGACCTACCACACCTTTTTTATTGATTTATGTGTTATTTTTTATATTTAAAGATATTTAATCAATCATTTGAACCATACAATATCTCTTAGAAATCTATAGATAAAGGAATTATCAAAGAACATTCAAGGAAATAGAGTACCATTATCACCTCATATATTAGCATACATCATCCTAGACTCATTGCCACACTTTATTTTTATCCACAATCATTTTCCCTTGGTTGTTTAATTGGTCTATCTAATGGTTAGACTAAGGGGAACATGATTGTCATGATTCAACATATTTAAGGAAAAGGTGTTTGTAAATACCATAGTTCCTTATTGAGACTCAGACATCAAATAATCAAGTTAAACCATTTTCAACTAGCCTAAACTTGGCCCTAACCTTGACCCCTAGCTTTATCCTAGAACCCTAACTCTTACCCCAAACCTAACCCTAATTGAATATTAATCCTAACCTAATCCTACCCAAATTGAACCATAACCCTAATCCTAACCTAACCTTATCCCTAACCATAATTGAACCATAACCTTGACCCTAACCCTAATTAAACCCTAACATTGACCCTACTTGAACCCTAATTAAAATCTAACCCTAAATAAATTATGACACCAATAGTAATTGAACACTAACATTAATTGAAACCTAACCCCAATTCTAATTCTAAATCTAACCCTAGTTATAATCATAATTCTAATTCTAACCCTATTCATAATCTAAATTCTAACACAAAACCTAATTCTAATGGTAACTTTAGTTCTAACTATAACCTTAATTGAACCCTAACCCTAACCCTAATTGAACCCTAAGCTAACCTAAGCTAACCTTAGCCCTAACCACATCCCTAATTGAACCCTAACTCTAACCCTAAACCCTAACACACACTAATCCTAACCTTGTCCCCAAGATTTATCCTATAACCCTAGCCCTAATTAAAGTCTAATTGAATCCTAACCCTAAATTAACCTTAATCCTACCCCTAATTCAACCCTGATTGAACCCAAAACATATCATTACCCTAACCCTAGTCAAACATTTACTCTAGCCCTAACCCTAGGTGAACACTAATGCTAACCCTAACCTTAATGCCAACATCAACCCTTACCTTAAACCCATATTTGAACCCTAACCCTAATTGAACCATAACCTTAATTAAACCCTAAACCTGAAACCCATATTTGAACCCTTAGCCTAGTTCTCTAACCCTAACCCTAACCCTAAACTTAGCCCTAAACCTAATTGTGACCACAAGCTTTATCTTAGAATCCTAACCTTGATTAAACCATAACCCTAATTGAATCCTAACCGTAACCGTAACCCTAATTGAACTATAACCCTAGCCTTAATCAAATCTAACCCTCACCTGACCTAAACCCTAATTGAACTCTAACCTTAAATTAATCATTTAAACAAAACCCTAATTGAATCCTAAGCCTAGTTCCCTCATTATAACCCTAACCTTTATCCTAATTCCAACCCTAATCCCTAGTTAAATTCTAATTCTAAGTCAAACCAAAATTCTAACCCTATTTGTTATGATACAAAAATTTGTGTGGCTACAATACATATGACTTGTAGTAATCTATTATTTCAAACTATTATCTAAATTCCTCCTAAATTGATATTTGATAAATATTTTATCAACTAAACAACAAGTACAATTGTTATAATACTAGATAAACAAGTAATCCCCACTATGTGAAACTTGTTTACTTTAAAGAATGGTAAATATTTTTATTCATTTGAAAAAAATATGATTTTAAAATTGATTATTACTTATTGAGTTTCAAATTTCATTTTTTATAAATAAATAAAATAATTATATTGTATGGATAATATTTAAAACTAATGCAACCAAAGAAACATTCAACAGAATGAACCATTATTGATTAATAAGATCCAAAAAGTTGAAATTTGTTTTCAAATTAAATGCTTCTATTATTCACCCCCACTGCTACAGTGAAAGAGAATCCTTTAATTCTAAAAACTGGAAAAAAAAAAGAAAAACCAAAAATTACCATTTTTTGATAGTTTTTGACATTTGTCTTATTTTGTCATTTTTGGTAATTCGCATACATATCCCTTTGACCTTAGATTTTTCCTAAAATATTTATAACACTAAGGTAAGACAAATTGTCAACTTACAATTCAATTTCCTAAAATCTTTATAACACTAAGGTAAGACAAATTGTCAACTTACAATTCAAATTGGAAACATGAGTTCTTCCAAGTTACTAAAGACAACTTTCTATTTGCATGAAAAAAATAATAAAAGCTAATTTTGAGGGCCTAGATGAAATATTTTAGCCTAAAAAATGTGACAAAATCAGACCTGGAAACACATTACTAGATTATTCTTGGCTTAGTCCCAAATCCTAAGACCTGAAAATGAATGATTAGGTTGTATTTGGGTTAGTTTTAAATTGTAAAAAATTGTTGATTATGTGTTTTCTATTTTTTGGTGTTGTAGAAATAATATTATTAGTTTTATCTTACTCTTCTTTTAACATTCAATAGGAAATAATGGTATTAGTCTAATTGAAGGTATCTTCAAATGAATGAAAATATATGAATCTTCAAACTTGGAAATCGAGTTTATGTAGAAATCACTAGCCTATTTTACATGTTTTGAAATTAGCATTTTGTAGCCTAATTGTGGTGCTTTGGGCACAAAAATTGATAATCTATTGAACCTTTCGTCTTAGATAGGAAAAGACAGTCCACCATACATTTGTAGTAGCCCATATTTCATCTTCTATAGTCTGTTGTATCTCTCCTACTATAGATAGGAAAAGACCCTCCCTCAAACATTGTTGGGAGCCCAACATCCATCTTTTGTAGCCTATTTCAAATATATTTTCCTTTAATTCTTTAGTTTCATCATTGTATTATTTTACCTATTTTTCCAATTCACTCTTATTTCATTAAAGTGCGCAATTCTTCATGTTTCTTAATTAAAATTTGTGTTTCAATTTGTCTTCCAAATTAGTTTTTTCATGTCTTAGCTTAGTGCACAGTTCTTCATGTCCATGGTTGAATACCCATTAAGCTCATTTGGCAGCCCTACTTATCTTCAATCATCTTTGCATTTGATTTATTGGTAGTGCATTCCATATTTTATTTTTCCATACTTCTCTTATCCTTCTTCCATAATTCTCTTTTCCTTCTTTTAGTCTTCCAAGAACATTTCATCTTTCATCACTTTTTAATTCAAATCTGACATCTCTTCTTCAAGTCTTTCTTTTTCAACAAATGTATTTTTGAAGACTGTCTTGTTCCATTCCTGTAATTTCCTTTTGATGTACTTTAGTTTATTTGTGAAAATGAAGCTCTTTTTGTCCCTACACATTTTGGTGCTTAGTTCCACCAACATTCAATTAGGTCTACTAGTTCATCCTTTCTATACAACATATTTTCCACTTTGAAGTAGCTTCTTTGATAGCTTTTTCTAATGTAATTGCAATTTTGGCTAGAAGATGATCTGAGCCAACTAGAGGAAGAATAGTCGCTTCCAACATGTAGTTTGCTTCCAACTAGTTCTGTGAAAATACAAATCTACCTAGTTTTTCTCTTATACAACACATTCCATCCCTCCTGTTTGACCATGTATATAATCCATTCTTTGGTTGAGCATCTATGAGGTTGTTGCTAGTTAATAATCATCCAAATTCATTCATTGATAATGGAAATTTTTCATTTCCTCCAAATTTCTCCTCTTTCCTACGTACAACATTAAAATCACCACCCAATATTATCAAACGACTTCCTACTTTGGATAATTTCTAGCTTAGTGTAACCCACAATTTTTCCTCGTCTTGATTTCTTGTTGGGACATATATATTAAAGAGGGAGAATTTGAGGTTTCCCTTTAGGCTTGAGGCTTCACACATCATCCAATTTGCTTCTTTCTCAATGATATTCATTGTTACTTTGGTACTTCACCAGATAATTCCCATTCCACCTACTATACCAAATGATTTTGTGAATGATTCCTCCCATCCTATGAGAAAGAAGATTCAGCTGTCTATTTCTTCTATCTTAGTTTCTTGCAATAGTATTATATTAGCCTCTACTAATTCTATTTGGCACTTAATTAAGTGTGTTTTATTAGGGGTTTTTAAGACCCTAATGTTCCATTTTGTTATGCTCATGTCTCCTTGTTGAGGGAGTTCTCTCCTCCCTTTGTTCCTTGTAAGAAATTTTTGATGCTTTTGATGCTCTTCTCCTGAGAAAATTCTTCTCGCCTTTGCTTATTTGATTTTTGACCTTTCTTTTTCTTTTCTTTTTTAACTTGTTCTAGCATTCTAGTTGTTTTCTGAGCAATGTTTCTTGTATGTATTATGTCTACATCATCACACTCCTATTCATTGTCACTTTCAGAGATACATTATTGGTTATCTTATTAATTCTGCTTGAGGTTAGGTACAAATTTTTCTTCCTTCCTTGCTTCATTCTCTTGCTCAGGGTCACTCTGCCTTTTTCTCATTGCTTTATGATCTTTCAAAATGATCGACATTCTCTCCTAATTTTTTATGGCTTTCTATTTTAATAGTGCCTCCCTCACTTTTATTGGTGTCATTTATCGTCCATTCCTTCTTTGTCTCAATGGGTTATTTGCATTATTTTGTCATATGATTTCTTGACCCACATTTCAGATAATAAATTTTTTGCTCCTCCATTTCAACTACGTACCTCCAAATCCCTATTTTAGACTTTAGCTTTATTTCTTTAGGAATTTGTTTTAAATCCTTGCTATTTACAACCTTGTATACAAATATAAGTTACTATCCAGTAAAGGGATGCCAATTTTTATTAGTGTTCCCAAAGATCTTCTAAATTTTTCTAAACATTCCTCCGACCAGTATTCTAATGAAATGTTGTATAGAAATTAGGGTTGGCCGACCCAACCAAATCGGGGACATTACAATCCTCCCATCCCAGAGATTGCTTGTTCTCAAGCAATCCATACCTGCATATCAGAACTAAATGCTAGGAAACCATATCAACCTCAAAATAATTGTTCTACCACTTTTCTACACAACTCTGATATAAACATATCTCTTCCAAACTCCATCATTAATCTTGTCAAACTTGGAATAAGGGAGTGTGAATTTTTCTTATCCCACCTCCATGTAATCGAAGTGCATAATCATGGGGATTTCTAAAATGTGTGTTGTTGTTCAACTCAAATTATATTTTTAAATTATTCTTAAAAAATAATATAAAAAATATAGTTCTTTTCCTCATTCAAATTTTCTACTCAAACTAATCTTTTTCTTAATAAACATACAATACATAGCCAAAAAATTGACAAACTTGATTCTTCATTCTTTCACTCTAGGGATATAAAACTAAATAAATAAAACATCAATTATTCTACTCTAAAACTAACAAGCTACTCTAATTGAAATAACTAAAATAAATAATCTTCATACTAAGGAATCAATGATCTTAGGCACTATAGACTAATGGTGTTGTGTCAAATATGTTATGATAGACCTATCTTTATGTATTCTCTAATAGAAGTGTATATGTTAGGTATAAAATAAAATAAAATAAATATAAAGAGCACCAAAGACAAAATAAAATACTATTATGAAATTTGAAGTTATTAATAACTAAACAAAAAATAGAGAGGTTATATAGTAATGGTAAATGAAAATTGTTGACAACTTTAACAAAGATAGTATTTATCTCATGCAACAACCAAGATAATGAAGTAACAAAATTTCATCTATTAATGATCTCAAATCTATAGATGGTTTTGGACCAATATTCTATACAAGAACATTACTAAAATGAAATAAATGGTTTATATCATTAATATTTATTAATCTTTTTGAATTAGATTCATGAACATTGGGAAATAGTTTGAAATCCACATTGTCTAACATTTCAAAATTCTTTGCAAAAAGTATTAAAAAACACCTCATCATAATAATATTGGTTCAAAATGTAGCTGATTATTTTGGATCAAATAGATCCAACTAGACCATTTTTAAAAAGATCTATAATTCCTTTTCTTTTCCTCATTCTAAAGAATGCCCTAGAAAACACAAGGATGGTTTTTAACCAATTTTCTATATAAGATCATTAATAAAACAATAGATAGGTTATGTATGGTGACTATTGATGAATCATCTGAATTAAATCCATATAACTTAAGACATAGTCCAAAAGCCCTATTCTATAATTTTTCAATATTGTTGGAAAATGAATTAAAAAACCTCACTAAGGTAATATTGTCTCAAAATACATATGATTGTTGGCAATAATGGATAATTGGTAAATTTCAATGTTGAACTCAATTTGAATACCCAACTAACAGATGTATTATAAATATGTTTATGGGTAAAGACAATCCCTATTTTGTGCATGGCTCTAAGCAATTAGCTAGATGGCAAGGTATTTGTTTTGACACATTTTGCAATTTCATTTTTATTTTGAACAACTATGGAGGTACAAAATAAACTCGATTTTGTAGCGAAGACAAGAAATGAGTTGAGATAGTAACATGAGGACTTGTGCACTAGCTTCAACAATGACAAAAAATGATCGGAAAATATGGAATGGTGATGCTATGGGGTGTGTTCACCAATCTGTGACACAAAAAAGGTGTCACATTGTAAAAAATCACGAAATAGGCATTTTTGTGCATGCCAAAACCTAGCCATCTACCAAGAAAGTTGATGGTAATATATTAATATTATTGAAGATTCCACAGTCCATTGTGAATAAAAAGAATCCTTTTGAAAAATTGTGATAGGAAATCTTCCATTGGCATTTTGGACGAGACTATGTGATCCATTACCATGACAACAATCTATATTTCATTCTCAAATGAATAACACCAAACATAGATCTCATGGCTGTGAATTGGAGCACACATCTTTCTTGGTGAATATATTCGTTTTATAAGAAAAATACATCATTAATTTATATTCTGCATAGCACAACAATTGATTAAGTAATGGTGAGGTGAGTGGTATTAAGTAGCTGTAGACTACTGTGTCAACAATTGTCTATATTGATAAATATTGAATTAATTTATTCTAACATCCTTCATAATAAAATTAGGGCTTTCAGTTTGACCACATTGAGAGCAAGAACCTGAAGAATAGAGGGCATGTTAGTTTTCTCCAAAGAAATCTCCTTTGTTGGCATTGAAATCTCTCCACATTGTTGTGTCACAAGGAAATGAAGGTAGGCCACAAAATTTAAATAAAATATTAGGGGGGCACATTGAATGTATGTTGCCAAGTATTCCTTCATAATCACCATATCATTGAAGTGTTGATCAGCGAAATAATCCTCCTCTCTTGACTTGAGGAAATGCCATTGGCCCATTGACCTGAGTAACATATCATGAGCTTCCTCATGGGTCAAGAAAGGGATTTCCCAAGATATTTGGCGATAGCAATCAACAACCAGATGAAAATATTTCAGTTTTCACGACATCGTGGAATTGTGGGTGTTCCACATGAAGATGTAGCAATTCAATTATATGTTAAGACCTCACTATAGATTGGTTCCATCATATTGAATTCAACTCAGTCACAAGCTATAACATCATATGTGAGAATTTTCTAACCATTTTCAAGCTAGTTGTAAATGATCATCTCAACCTATTAGGGATTATTATTGTTAATTTCTATAACCCAACAACATATTAATTGCTCAATAAATTCACAGAAAGAAATCTGATTTATAACAATTAACACAACTGGGTTAATTAACAACTAATAACAACGGAAGCAAAAATAACATGAAGCCAATCACAAAAAGATAATAACACAGATATACCTAGGAAACCCCAATGCGGGGAAGAACCTGCAAATGTTGGATCTTCTATTCAGCCTAACAACAAACTTTTCTCTCGAAAATACACTATGAGTTTGCTACAACAATCTTACATTTATAGAGCCTAGCTGCTTTACTTAGTGTGGAAGGAAATAATCTTTCCTTGCTTTCTTTGGCTTTAATTACACATAAAATCACTCTTGGATTTATCTTATCCTCACAAACTCAAAAACATTCTATTAAAGAATAAAAAATCTTGTTGTTGCTAAAAATACAATTCGAATTGTTTTAAAGCATATCTAACTTGAATTGCTTTAAAGTGATTTAAAGCATATCCAACTCAAGTTGCTTTAAAACAAATCCACATCCCACCTTTCGAGCTACAAAAAATCAACACTCCCTCTTAGTGAGGAAGGTGTTCTGCACCACACCCAACTTGTCTCTGAAGAATTCAAACTTGCTCTTCATCAAGGCCTTCGTCAGGATATCTACTATCTATTCATCCATAGGAATGTAATTGAGCTTCACTATCCCCTTCTCCACACAATCTCTGATGAAGTGGTACTTGATCTCAATGTGCTTTGACTTGTCATGAAACACTAGATTCTTAGAGAGTTTGATACAACTCTGATTATCACAGTAAATGATTGTAGGATCCAGCTCCTGATCAAAGAGCCCAACTAGAAGTTTTCAAAGCCAAATAGCCTCACATGTAGCCATAATGACTGCCATATACTCAGCCTCTACAAAACTCAGCGCAACTGACTTTTGTTTCCTGCTGTACCAAGAGACTGCTCCTGATCCCAAACTAAAATTGCACCCTGAAGTGCTCTTCCAATCAGTTGTATTGCCTGCACAATCTGCATTAGTAAACCCCTTGAGCTTCACTCCATCCTGCTGAACATACTTCAGCCCATAATCAACTGTGCCTCAGAGATATCTCAAAACATGCTTCGCAGCTATCTAGTGCACATGTTTAGGTTCCACCATAAACTGACTGAGTGAGTTCACTGCAAAACAAATGTTTGGCTTGGTGTTGACCAGATACATAAGAGATCCTATCAACTATTTGTATAAAGTCGGGTCCATTGCCTCTGATCTAGAAGCATCAATCTTCTTCCAATTGGTCACAAGTGGCATTGACATAGGCTTACAATTCTCCATTCTGAATTGCTTCAAGATATCAATTAAGTACTTCCCTTGTCCAAGGAAGATCTCTCCCTCTTTCTACCACAACTCCAATCCTAGAAAGTAGTGCATCAACCCCAATTCCTTCATCTCAAACTCTCCTGCAAGATCTCGCTTGCAATGTGCTATGAGCTCCTCTGACCTTGTGAGAAATAGGTCATCAACATATAACAATATGAGAAGTTCACCCTTCACCTGAACATAGTATAGGTTTGGATCCGCCTCACTCTTGATGAAGCCCACACTCTGCAAGTAACTGTCAATACATGAATACCACGCCCTGGGAGCCTGCTTGAGTCCATACAGTGCTCTTTCCAACTTGCATACATGAGAATCCCTCTCATGTGCTTCAAATCCTTCTGGTTGCTCTATGTAAATCTCTTCCTCAATCACCTTGTTGAGGAAGGCCGTATTTACATCCATCTAGTGAATCCTCCAACCCATTTGTGTTGCTACAAAAATGATAGCTCTTATGGATGAGTACCTAGCTACTGGAGAAAAAGTCTCATCATAGTCGACTCCTTCCTTCTGAGAAAACCCCTTAGCCACAAACCAAGCATTGAAATTTTCCACACTACCATCTACATCATGCTTAATCTTATAAAACCATCTCGAGCCCACCAAAAAATTATCTTCTGGTCTTGGTACTACCTCTCACACACTATTCTTCATGATGGAAGAATACTCTTCCACCATGGCATTCCTCCATACTTGGTGTTTGGACACCTCTTGAAAGATGGAAGGTTCTACTTCAATTAATTCACTCATAAGTGCCACATACTCAAAATAACATCTGGGAGCCCTTCTCTGTCTAACTGAATCTTGAGGATCACCTACATATTCTTGAGCTTCTTTCAATGTCTACTCAGCTGCCATGTTTCTCCTCTTCTCAGTAATAGGAATCTAAGTCTAAGGAATTATTTGTTCCTCTATCTGATCACCTTGCTCGGCCTACTTACTCTTCTCTCTAGCTTGTGTGACTGAAGTTTGAGGAATTTGTGCTACCTCAACTGTGGATGATTTTTCCTCCTCATTCATCAAGTTGCTTAACTTTTGAAGAGCCCTCTCTTCCTCAAACTTCACATCTCTGTGAACCACTATTTTCCTGAGAGTAGGAATGTAAACCCAATAAGCCTTAGAAGTTTCACTGTACCCAACAAGGATACCATTCTTTGTAGTAGGTTCCAACTTAGTTCTCTTCTCAACAGGAATGTGACAATACACAAGGAATCCAAAGATGCGAATGTGCCCCAAATCTGGTTTCTTACCAATGAACGCTTCTTCTAGAGTCAACTTGCCCAACACTTTGTGAGGGCTCCTATTCTACAAATACACAGCTGTGTTGCAAGATTCTTCCCATAAGAACCAAGGAAGATCCTGATCATGAAGCATGGCCTTGGCTGCTCCAGCTATAGCCCTGTTCTTTCTTTCAACAACCCCATTCTACTGAGGGTTGTACGAAACTGTCAACTCTTTCTTGATACCTTCCTGAGCACAAAAATATTTGAAGGAATTCGAGGTATACTCACCTCCATTATCAGACCTCAATATCTTGATCTTCCTCCTTGTTCAGTTCTCCACAAGAGCCTTAAACTCTTTGAACCTACTGAAGACCTCATCTTTATTCTTCATGAAATATATCCACGTCTTCCTAGAGAAATCATCAATGAAGGTAACATAATACTCATATCCATTCAAGGATTTTGTTGACATAGGTCCACACACATCTGAGTGTACGAGATCCAAAATCCCTTTAGATCTAGTGTTTCTATTTGGAAAATTGGTCTTGGCATATTTCCCAAGTGCACAGCCTTTGCACACCTCATGCTTTTATGTTTTTATCTCAGGCAGCCCCGTCACTATTTCCTTAAGAATATTAAGTGCTCCATGGTGAAGGTGAGCCATCCTCCTATTCCACAATTCTCCTATCCCTTTACAACTACTAACCAATGCATGTGCTAGCTCAAACTGTAACTGAAACAAGCTACCATTCCTGACTCCAATCACTTTTGCAACCTTGGAATCTTTGGGGACTTTTATAGACTTTTACCCTCTCAAAGGTCATGATGTAACCCTTGTCTTCCAAAGCAGAAACTGAGATTAAATTCTTTGTCATGCCAGGGACATACACCACATCCTCCACCAACAAAGGTTTTCTAGACTCCCTCTAAAACTTGACGGTGCCAATACCAGTTGCATGGTACTTGGCATTGTCTCCGAGCTCAATATAGAAATTTATCTTCTTCTCCTCCAACTTGGTGAAACATTATCTGACTCCCGTCATGTGGCAAGAAGCCCCACTGTCAATATACCATACCCTATTGGAAATTGAACTTGAGAGACTGGCAATGAGTGAAAAATCATTCTCAAATTGTGATGCAAAGTCGTCCATCTCTGCTATAGCAGCAACTTGCTTCTTCTGCTTGTCCTTATTTTTCTTATTCAGACATTGATTGGCATAGTGACCCATCTGATGGCAGCAATTTTTTTTATCTTGCTTAGATCTTTCTTCTTCCCACTCTTGAAAGAAGAACCTTCTGATTTCTCTTTATTGGACTTCTTCTTACCCTTGCTTGCAAGAGCAATATTTTCTTCATCTTGAACCTTCTTCGTTTGATCTCTTTGATGGGCAACTTCACAGATCTCCTCTTGAACAAAATCATCCCAAATTATTTCCCAATTAGGTAGCTGATCTCTATTGACAACACACTTGAAAAACACTTCCCAGTGCTTCGAAAAACCATTCAAGGCTATATGCACCAACTCATCTTCATTAATCATCTCTCCAATAGTAGCAAGCTCATCCCTGACCTATGTCAACTTGGAAAAGTAAGAGGTCATATTCTCACCTTTGGACATCTTAGTATTATGTAATTTGTCCTTGAGCATCATCTTACGACTCTGATAGTTGCTTTGATAAAGTTTTGTGAGTGTATCCCACATCTCCTTGGCAGTGTCTTTCCCCAATAAATGAGAAATTAAATGATCTCTTACTCCATCTAGGATAATCCTCTGAGCCTTGGCCTCTTTAAATTAATGTGAATCTAAGGCAACATGATCATTTGTTGGTGGTGTCACTTCTGTACTAGCATAGATCCATAGCCTGTTCTCCTTGAGAATAGATGTAATCCAAACCTTCCACTACAAGAAGTTAGATGCACCCTCAAGCCTATCCTCATATTGAACATTGGTTGCCATAGCCACAAAAGAACTGGAGATGAAAATCTATTATTTTTTTCTTGAAATCTTCATCACAAATCTTGGTTTCGCATTTAGAGTTTAGAGCTCTGATACCATGTTAATTTCTATAACCCAACAACAAATTAATTGCTCAATAAATTCACAGAAAGAAATTTGATTTATAACAATTAACACAATTGGGTTAACAACTAATAATAGCGGAAGCAAAAATAACATGAAGCCAATCACAAAAAGATAATAACACAGATATACCCAGGAAACCCCAATGCGGGGAAAAACCTGCATATGTTGGATCTTCTATTCAACCTAACGGCAAAATTTTCTCTCAAAAATACAATATGAGTTTGCTACAACAATCTTACATTTATAGAGCCTAGCTTCTTTACTTAGTGTGCAAGGAAATAATCTTTCCTTGCTTTCTTTGGCTTTAATTACACATAAAATCACTCTTGGATTTATCTTATCCTCACAAACTCGAAAACATTCTATTAAAAAAAATAAATCAACAATTATGCAGTTCAACGATGTAGTCAACTAGTTCAATAATACCTTGAAGTTTTCTCCAAAAAATATCCTAAGTTACTTGATCACCATTCTTCTACCTTATATTTCCTTCCCAATCAAAACAAGGCAAAACAAATAATTTGACAAATGCACAAGAGTGGGCAATCAAATTAGAAGATAGCATGATACTATGAATGATAAGGATTCAATCAAGCCTCAAATTCAATATTCTATTGATCCTTTCTCATAGAAAGTTGTTCAATGTGACCATTATGAAGAGGCACCAAAGTGATCCTATGTTAAAAAGGAAGCATTCAATCAGACTCTTATTCAAAATTATGCTCATCCTTTCTTGTGAAAAGTAATTCAATGTGGCCATTATGAAGAGGTGCCAAAGTGTTCATTTTCAACAATATCAACCTCCACTTGCGAGTAGGAACAATTGTCCTCAGTACTGAAGCAATCACATGTCTAATTTGTCTGTTCAACTAACAATACCATCTTTCAAAGCACCTACACTAGTTTACACTTAATACAAATTCCACAAGACTAATTTTCATAATGGAAGAAATTGTTTGGCTATACAGAGGCTCATATAGCTATTGGCAATATCAAAATGCTGATTGAGGGACTTCAAGTGGCCCTCGACATCTACTAAATGAATCCAATGGTGACTCTATAATGGGATATACTAAATAAAAACATACTTTTTATGGGTAGTAAATGATTCACATAGCCATGCAATTAATATCTACATGTGTTTATAGAATCAAAAATCTGAAAAAGAGTGAAAAAAGAAAACAAGAAAGCAAAGGATGAGAAAATATGGATGTAGCCACTCATGAAGAAATTATCTTTCCAAGAAAGGAGATGGTGACTTTGCCTACCCCTCCAACCTTGTTCAATCTCGTTAAGCTGGATGAAGGATCATTAGCTAGAAATGGACATGTTTTTATACTGAATATGAGTGAAATTTCATAGGTATATCATTTGCTCTCTATTGAAAATGAGGGTACACAAACATTTAAAGATCAAATTTCTACCCAAATTGTTATTACCATGCAAGTAGGCCCTAGTGGCATAAGGGTTGACCATGAATCAAGTTCTTCATTTTCATTCAAGGAGTGACTCGAAATTCCTTCCCAAGAAAAATACTGAATAATTTCAGTCCACTAAATCTTCTTTGGAGATGGAAGGTCCAATGCATTGGGGTTGAATTTTTCCTTCAAAATCTTGATATGAGATCACAATTAGATGATGAACATGATTTTCCCTTTGAGATTGACTCAACTCTAGACTTGGTACTTGTTATCCACATCAAAGAAGATGTATTTATTAAAAATTGAGCAATTTTCAATGAGCCTGAGCTAGAATGTTTTATCATTAAAGATGAAAAAATTCAAAGTTTGTGATACTAAGCCAAAATATGAGGCTCTCACCATCTATGAGAATCTATGTTTTATCATTGAAGTGCTAGTTTTGTCTGTGTTTTCCAACATGTTGTGGTTTGAAGATTTCAAAGTTACCATTTAGATATGGAGGATAAAACTTGAAGCCTAGGGTACTATGGTAAACTATGGATTGAACAATTAGGTTCACTATGTAAGTGTAGAATCTGAAGCATTCTTTAACATGATAGTGATTGTTGATTTTTTATCATATGTTCATGAATGTGAAAGGAATGTGCTCTATTTTTCTTTTGTATATACTTGTCCATGTTGTCAAATGTTAACTATGAATGTCCAAATATTTTCCATAACACATGGGAATCGTATGTACATTGCATTTTGGTTGGTCTACACATGTCAGCAGTGGTGAAAATCTATCTTGTTGGTATTAAGTTAACCTTCAAACAAGATGATACAAGAACCAAAGCTAGAGTGATAGTGATTGTAAGGTACTGCTTGGTAGCCTCTCATGACTTCAAAGCTCTCATTTAATCTTATTCCTTTATCTACAAATCCGATCTTAAATATTGATCAATTAAACAAATTATCCACAAATAAAACCTCTTTTAGGCTATTTTCATACAATCCATAAATGCAAAGTTATGCTTCTTGAGTGAGAAACCACATAGCTATGTAATTCCACATCCAAACTGTGAGCATATCCACACTCATAGTGTGAAAAAAAATGTATTGAGAGGCTTTTTTTAGGCCTTTCTACTTAGATGCAAATGCTTCTTTAGTTCAAATGAAAGTACAATTAGATATAAAATAAATATTTAATCTCTTGTGTTTAAATCTTGTTTTTCTACTTTGTTCTCTCTTATTCACAAGATTAATATTAGAATGAACTCTATTACTAAATTCCTTATATTTCATCATTCTAAACACTATGTAAATCAAATACAATGATTTATTAGAAACCATGATTCATAAGATAAAAATTAACTTACAACAGCACAACTAAATCTTAGAAAATCATCACATAGACAATAATAACTAAAAAGCTTCCAACCTATGGGAGTTCTTCATTAATGAGAATTCAGATGTTTTTGTGCCTACTATAGCTCTTTAAGTGTATATTTCCATGTAATTTTAAATGAACATCCATAAGCTACTATTAAATATAATTGTTATGCATCATTTTAAAGAAATAAAAGAGATGAAGAACTTGTAAGTGTCTGTTGTTGTATGGGATTCTCAACTTATTAAGCAACTTGTGAAGCATTCCAAGGGATGTTGATCATGGTTGTATCACCATGTTCTATTACAATATGCCATTGGCTCAAGTAAAGAAAAAAAATTGAATTCCAGGTTCTATCAAACAAAACGAAAAAGACAACTAGATTGAGGATACATAAATTGTGATCAGAATATATCTTTTAGTTTTTTCTGAACAAAAGCTGAGAACCTCAATGATAGTGACACAACCTATTGCAAATCATTATCAGAAAAATACCCACCATATAAATTTGTTAAACTACATCCTTCTTAGTGGGGGTCAAATTAATATCATCTTTTCTAAACATATGTTCATAGGTTGGTGGGCATATTAAAAGTCGGTATCATATCATTTACATATTGTGCAATCTAATTTCTTTGGTAAGAAAATCATAGAAAACATTCAATTATTATGTTGGATATAGTCTATTGTAGGTGGAGCATCTCTGTTTTCTCTTTTCTTATTGAGTACTTTTGTTTTTGTTTGTGTGAACGTGAATACTCATGTTTCATATGAATCAATATGTTTCCCTCTTTGTGAATACTGACATGATTAAATTAGAATACAATCTTCTGTTGATTATTTTCAAGTACCCATATTAAAATATTGTGTTTGATTCTATTCATCTGAATTCATTGTAACATTTTAGTATAGTAGCAATTAAGGGATAGTCATGGATTTGTGAAGAAGGAATTTAATGTCATTGTGCTTTTGTCCTCAGTGATACCTAGTGGCAGACCAAATGAGTTTTGAAGACACATGTAAGATCATGCCAAGAAAACTAGATGATAGTCACAGTCAAGGTTTTGGCATGGAGAATAGAAGAGAAGTCATTCAAAGGGCAACCATGTTATGAACTAAAGTAGAAACTGATAGTCTAAAGTCTAAAGGACATAACATAGTGATGGTACACTATGGAGGCATCTCTATGAAAGTCATCAATTCCAATTTGAGAATAGTCAATGGTCATGGTGAAGACAATCCAAAAAGGCATGACAAAGGCACCATCAAAAGGCAACTGCAATAGTGAGAAGACAAAGATCAACAAGAGGTTGAGTGATAGAGTGGAAACAATGGACAGTGATGGCATCAAATTCCAAGATAGTCACCAAATATGATGGTAACAATTTCAAGGGTAGTCAATATATGAATGTGGATTGTGAAGTTGCAAATGATAGTTTTTAGAACAAAGTCCATAATAGTACATTATGAAGTAGTCTTGTGGGTATAAAGAGACAAAGGTATAAAAGGTGTTAAAGACCACAAAACTAGGTGAATATAGGACAGTCCACTAAAAAGTAAAGGAAATTTTGTGAAGATAATAGACATGACCTCTAAACCATAAAGTTCAAACTTCATCATGGGAAAGGGAAATGATTAAAACTCACTGTGTAAAATCAATAAGTGACAATCATAATGGCAGTGATTCCATAGTCAAAGGTTTCAAATGATTGTCCTTCCAAAGTGACTATATCCTTGAAAAATGCTAGTATGCAATATACTAATTGCAGAGACAATCAACAACATATAGTGTAGGGGTATGTGCATAAGAACCTTGTACATGTAATGTCCCCTTCTTGAGCATGATCTTTTCAGTTGACCGTTGGCCTATTCTGGAGACTTGTAGGCTACTTGGAAGGTGAAATTAGGGTTTCTTGTTTTGGAGGTTGATGTTGCTCATGAATTGATGATTGAATGGCAGATTCTTTCTGGGTTTTCGGAGAGCTTCGCAGTGGTGTGTTTTTCTTGGCATTCCGAGCACCTTAAGGAATTTTCTATTTTTAGTAAATTCTATTTCTAGCAGTGGTCCTGTCGTTCTCAGCATAGTTGGCTTTCCTCTTCAGTTGATTCAGTTGGTTTGTTCAATTCTAGCCTTGGGATGCATTTTGAGAGATAAGTTCATTTTATTTAAATAATGTCATTTTTTAATGTTATGTTACCCCCCCTTGGCCTAGTCACATAACTTAATGTTGTTTTAAAAAGGTGGTCTTCAAGGGGTGGTGCCTCATTGAGGTAATTTTATATTTCTTAAGGTCAAAATTGAAGCTTTAGGTTTGGATGCCTATCTTGGAGGGGTGAATTTCATTAAAAGTAAAAATGAATCCTTGAAGAAAAGTGAGGCCATTTCTTGGAGGGAAAAGATTAAATTCAAATTTGAAAATTAGGGTTTCTCTTCTAGAAGCTTTTGGAGGGTCTTCTCAAAATTATAAAGGGAAACCTTGGGTCTTCATTTTCTTATCTTTTTTCTACTGTAATGTTACTCTGCCAGAATGGTATTGGGATTGATTTGAGGAATGAATGCCTCCTAGCCTTGGCTCAACTTCATGCTTGAGATATAGCATCTAGTGGAGAATATAGTTTTCTTGTGAGAGAATTTTGTAGTGAGAATTGCTTGTTGCATTTTGGTTTTGCATATGCAGTTCAGTTTCATGCATTGTAGTGATTTTCTGGAGTTGTTGATGAACATGGCTATGAGTTTCAATCATAGATTTAAAAATAAAATTAATCTTCTTTTGGGTATTATCTTATTGCAATCCTTTGGAAAGGGTGACCATATTCCTTGAGTTTCAGATTTTTTGATGAAGGATTGAATTTTGTGGAAGAAAATCACCCCTCACTAGAGGTCGTACCATTTGGGTTTCTTGAAGTTTGTGCCAGAAATTAAATATCAGTTTTGGGGTCTATTTTAGGGATCATTCTAGGGCGCCTCCATCCTAGAAATACTATGCATTTGGTCTTTGGCATTTGGGATGGGTTTTGAGAGAGTTGTGAGAAATTTAGAGGTTATTTTGTATTGATGATTACTCATTTTAAGTGCAGGTTTGTCATAGATCAGAACATAAAGAGAGGTATTCTGAGAGGTGTTATTGGTTTGGGTACTCTTGCTAAGTAAGGGAGAATCGTCTATATCATTGCATCACTATTGAGTTCTAAATTCTAGCTCTTGGCATGCAATTCTCTATATATTTTAAGTTGAATAGTAGTAGTGTCAGCATCTCATCTCATCTTTCTTTTCATGTTTGTAATACCCACTGAATAAGTGGAAGAGGCTGGCTTGCCGCTTACTTACATTTTACATTGCATTGTTGTAATTGACATCTCCGTCATATGGTATCCCTAGTTCCATCTTGAGTTGGGAGGCACATTCTTGATGTCGAGTTTACTTTCAGTATTGTAGTTGACAGGGATCCTTTGACCATATGCTCATCGTCATCTGGCGCATTCTTGGTTAGATTTATTTAGTATTGCATTGCATTGAGATCCTCTGACCATATGATCACACCTTGCCCATCTCTGGATCTTGGTGTACATTCTTGGTTAGAGTTCATTCTGCATCGTTTGGGTTTTCATCTAACCTTAACAGGTGCATGTTGTTTGTAATTGCATTCGAAAAAATTGAAAAAAATGGTTCAGTATATTTTAGTGGTATAAGAGCCACGCATCCTACCATCCTATGAAACAAACCTTATATGAGTGACAAAGAATAGAGATACTTGGCAAGGGAATACAAGAAGGCTACTAGTCAGTTTTAGTGGCATCAGGCTCCGGAAGGTCAGACAGCTTCAGAGGTATTAAGAGCAAATTGGGAGTCTTCTTCGGGAGAAGAAATGGGGGATAATGAGAGGACATCGGGTGGTAATGAGAGGTTTACCAGCAATAGAGATGATAGTGGGAAGGGAAGAGAAAGATCGTCAAGTACGGGAAAGAGGTTCGAGAGGAAGATGGATGCCCTACTAGATATGGTATCTTTCATGATGGGGAAAGTGGGCCAGAACCCAATTTCGTAGAACAATCCAGGACATAGGGGAGAACACAGTGCCACCAACCAGCATAATGGACATGCTACTCAGCCTGCCTCAAATAGCACATACATTTCTTCCAGGCCATTCAAACCCACCTTCTTGTCACCAATAAACCCTCAACCTGATCTAGAAGAAAATGCATCTTTTGTGGAACAGATGAGACTTGGTCATGCTGAGTATGATTCTCTCCTTGATGAAATTAAGATAGATATGTATTACAATGATTTTATGGATCATAAAAGGAAGAATAAAGGACAAGGAAGACATTATGAACAAAGGAGAACAACAGTACAGGGGGATTTGCATCAAGCTATCAACAAGGTTATGCTTCCACATTTTGATGGGAGTGACAGCAGTTCAGCAAGAGCTTGGATACAAAAGTTAGACAACTATCTAGCTCTTAGACCCATGACAGAAGAGGAGGTGATTAATTTCGCTACGCTACACCTAGATAGGGTGGCGCACGAGTGGTGGTACCATGGCCTAGTCACTTTGGGTCATCGGTCTATCACTACCTATGATGAGTTCACCAGTAGGCTCATAGAGAGATTTGAGAAAAAAGATCCAGAAGTGCATTTCAGAGAATTGGCATAGCTTAGGCAATATGGCACAGTTGATGCCTACATAGCTGAGTTTCAGAGACTTTCAGTCATGGTCACAAGAATAATTGAGAGGCGTTTGGTGATCCTATTCAGTGAAGGATTCATTGAGCCACTCAAGGGTTAGATTAAAGCTTTTGATCCACCCTCCCTACAAGAGGAAATGAAGAAAGCAAGAAACATGGAGTGGGCTGCTCCTAAGGCCAGATTTCAATCCAAGCCATCATTTCACAAGAAGGATAGAGGGAAAAGACCTCATCATAAGGAGTTCAAATAGTATAAACCTCATGTCACAAGGTTGGATCCAGAAACACTTAACGAACTCAGAAGAAAGGGGTTATGTTTCCAGTGTAGAGAAAAATGGTCCCAAGATCACATTTGCCCAAAAGGAGTCAAATTTCATCAAATTGAATACTATTAGCTGAAGAAAGTAATTCTGATTTTTCAGACCAGTAGTCTGATTTTGATGACAACGAAGTGGAAAGAGCTCCAGAAGAGTCCGAAGATGAAAAGGGAAGTGGAGGTACTTTGGCTCAACTTTCAAGCTTTCAAAAGAAAATCCTTCAAAGTTCGAGGGATGATTAAGGGGCAACGAATAGTTGCTTTGATTGACATTGGAGCAATGCATAACTTCATTGATGAAGTTGTGGTGGCAAAGAAGGGGCTGCAAACAAAAGAGTTTGAAGGCTTCAAGGTTATGGTTGCTGATGGGTTTCACATCTCATGCACCAAGAAGATCTCAAACATGACTATGCAATTGGGAAACTATGAAGTCAAGGATGACTTCTATGTAGTCAACATTGAAGATACGGATGTCGTTCTAGGCATTCAATGGCTGTGTTCACTTGGAGAGATCTCTCTAAATCTGCAAACCATGGAGCTCAAGTTTCAATCTGATGGAAAGAAGGTAGTGCTAAGAGGAATGTCCAATGGTGGTCCTAGGATTGTGTCATTCAAAAGAATGGCAAGGATGGTTCGTCATGATCAAGTTGAGTGGGCTGCGGAATGTATGATTCTTCCTGCTAGTTCAATTGAAACAAAGAGAGACTATCCTCCTAATATTCAGTCTTTACTCACAAAGAAGAGCAAGGTGTTTGCTGATTTACCTCCTGGGCCACCTCCTAAACGGGTTCAACACATGTCATAGAGCTCAAGGAAGGGGCTCAGCAGTTATTACAACTCCATATCGGTACCCTAAGAAGCAAAAGGATGAGATTGAGAAAAACATTAAGGAACTCTTGGAGATGGGCTTCATTCATCCAAGCAAGAGTCCCTTCACTTCAACAGTTGTTCTTGTGAAGAAGAAGGATGGTACCATCCGCATGTGTGTGGATTATCGTGCTTTGAATCAAATCACCATAAAAAATTGATACCCCATTTCGAGGATAGATGAGCTCATTGATGAGCTACATGGAACCAAGTTCTTTTCAAAGACCGATTTGAGATCAGGCTACTACCAGATTCAGATGAGAGGATCTGATGTTGAGAAGACAACATTTAGATGTCACTATGGCCACTTCGAGTTTCTAGTAATGCCATTTGGGTTGACTAATGCTCCTGCTACCTTCTAGTCTAGTATGAACAGTGTCTTCAGAAGCAGTTGAGGAAGTTTGTATTGATATTTTTTGATGACATTCTGATCTTCAGCAAGACATGGGAAGAACATCTCAAGCACTTGGAGGAAGTGCTTAGCATCCTAGAATCAGAGAGCTTGTTTTCCAAAGAATCCAAATGTGAATTTGGAATGAAGGAGCTACTTTACCTTGGTCACATAATCAGTGCTGAAGGAGTGAAGGTTGATCCTAAAAAGATCAAGGCAATTGTTGATTGGCCACCTCCTGAGAACTTGACTCATTTGAAAGCGTTCTTGGGTCTTTATGGATTTTATAGAAGATTTGTGAAGGGCTACTCATAGAATGCTGCTCCTCTTACTAACCTCACAAAAAAGGGGGCCTTTTGTTGGTTAGTAAGGGCTCAAACTACTTTTGATAAGCTTAAGAGGATCATGAGCTCTTGTCCGATTTTGGCTATTCCAAATTTTTCCAAGCCTTTTGAGCTATAGTGTGATGCATTCAGTGAAGGAGTTGGGGCTGTTTGATGCAAGATAAGCATCCCATTGTGTTTGAGAGTAGAAAATTAAGAGGTGTTGAAAGGACCTACTCCATCTATGACAAGGAAATGCTTGCAATCATGCATGCATTAGCTAAGTTCAAAAAGTACTTGGTGGGGAGCAAGTTTGTGGTCAAGACTGATCACAATAGTCTCAAGCACTTCATGCATCAGAAGGACTTGAACGAAAGGCAACAAAAGTGGGTGAGTAAGCTTCAAGCTTATGATTTTGACATTGAATATGTCAAAGGGAAAAACAATATTGTGGCTGATGCACTTTTGAGGAGACCTCATTTGAGCTCTTTATGTGAGCTTACTGCTGATTGGAAAGAGATGTTGCTTGCTGATTATGCCAAAAATTAGTTTGCAATCAGCGTCATTGAAGGTACTTTTCAAGATGAAAGGTACAAGGTGGTTGAAGGTTTGATACACTACAAGGGTAGAATCTTTTTGGTGGCTGATTCTAAGCTCAAAAAGAAGATTTTGATGACATTCCATGACATTCCACTTGCTGGTCATCATGGTTTCTTCAAGACATATAGGCAGATTTAGGAAAGATTTTCTTGGAAGGGGCTGAAAGGAGAGGTTCAACGTTACATCCAGGAGTGTCCCATTTGTTAGATGAACAAAAATGAGCATACTCTACCAGCTAGTCTACTGCAACCTCTTCCCATTCCCAATCAAAAATGGGAAAGCATATCAATGGACTTCATCACTGGGTTGCCCAAAGTCCAAGGAAAAGATTGTATCTATGTTGTAGTATACAGATTAACAAAATTTGCTCACTTCTTTTCCATTACCAGCTCTTTTTCAACAGCCCAAGTTGTAGATATGGCTTTTCATGAGGTGTTTAGATTACATGGGTTGCCGAAAAACATTGTGAGTGATAGGGACAACAAGTTCCTAAGCACTTTTTGGCAAGAGGTCTTTAGAATGAGTGGCACAATGCTTACTCCAAGCACTAGTTATTACCCTCAAACCGATGACAAACAGAGATAGTGAATTAGTGGTTGGAAGGCTATCTGAGAAAATATGTTTCAGAGCAGCAAAGAACATGGGTGAAATGGCTTCACATAGGCAAGTATTGTTATAATTTTTCTTTTCACATGTCAATAAGGATTTCACCTTTCATGGCTCTTTATGGTTATGAGGCTCCTAGCTTTGCTAATTTGGTGTTTGGTGATAGAAAAGCCCCCCAAGACAAGGATTTGTTGTAGCAGAGTCAAGATATCTTGAAATCATTGAAGAACAATCTTCAGATTGCATAGAATCAACAAAAGATGTACGCTGATCAACGACGTGTTGAGCGCTCTTTTGAGGTTGGAGATATGGTTTATCTTCTACTACAGCCTTACAGACAGTTACTCTCAAGAAGAGTGGAGCTGAGAAGCTCAAACCTCATTTCTATGGGCCATTCAAGGTTATTAGAAAGGTGGGAGTAGTAGCTTATGAGTTGGAGCTACCTTTGAATAGCAGAGTACACAATGTCTTCCACGTGTCTCGCCTCAAGAAGGCACTTGGACACAATGTTATTGCTTCATCATAGTTGCCACCCTTGGATGAAGAAGGATAGTTAGTTTTGATTCTAGAAGAGATTCTTGATTCCAGAGAGCATTCTTTGAGAAAAAGAACAATCAGAGAATACTTGGTGAAGTGGAAGAACTTGCCTATGGAGGATGCGACTTGGGAGAATGATGAGCTTCTGTAGCATCCAGGCTTGCGATTGCTTGAGGGCAAGCAATCTTGGGGAGGGTGGATTTTAATGTCCCCTTCTCGAGCATGATCTTTTCAGTTGACCGTTGGCCTATTCCGGAGACCCATAGGCTACTTGGAAGGTGAAATTAGGGTTTCTTGTTTTGGAGGTTGATGTTGCTTGTGAATTGATGATTGAATGGCAGATTCTTTCTGGGTTTTTGGAGAGCTTCACAGTGGTGTTTTTTCTTGGCATTCCGAGCACCTTCAGGAATTTGCTATTTTTAGTAAATTCTATTTCTGGCAGTGGTCCTGTCGTTCTCAGCATAGTTGGCTTTCCTCTTCAGTTGATTTAGTTGGTTTGTTCAATTCTGGCCTTGGGATGCATTTTGAGAGATAAGTTCATTTTATTTAAATAATGTCATATTTTAATGTTATGTTACCCCCCCTTGGCCTAGTCACATAACTTAATGTTGTTTTAAAAAGGTGGTCTTCAAGGGGTGGTGCCTCATTGAGGTAATTTTATATTTCTTAAGGTCAAAATTGAAGCTTTAGGTTTGGATGCCTATCTTGGAGGGGTGAATTTCATTAAAAGTAAAAATGAAGCCTTGAAGAAAAGTGAGGCCATTTCTTGGAGGGAAAAGATTAAATTCAAATTTAAAAATTTGGGTTTCTCTTCTAGAAGCTTCTGGAGGGTCTTCTCAAAATTATAAAGGGAAACCTTGGGTCTTCATTTTCTTATCTTTTTTCTACAGTAATGTTACTCTGCTAGAATGGTATTGGGATTGATTTGAGGAATGAATGCCTCCTAGCCTTGGCTCGACTTCATGCTTGAGAGATAGCATCTAGTGGAGAATATAGTTTGCTTCTGAGAGAATTTTGTAGTGAGGATTGCTTGTTGCATTTTGGTTTTGCATATGTAGTTCAGTTTCATGCATTGTAGTGATTTTTTGGAGTTGCTGATGAACATGGCTATAAGTGAGTTTCAATCATAGATTTAAAAATAAAATTAATCTTCTTCTGGGTATTATCTCATTGCAATCCTTTGGAAAGGGCAACCATATTCCTTGAGTTTCAGATTTTTTGATGAAGGATTAAATTTTGTGGAAGAAAATCACCCCTCACTAGAGGCCGTACCATTTGGGTTTCTTGAAGTTTGTGCCAAAAATTAAATATAAGTTTTGGGGTCTGTTTTAGGGATCATTCTAGGGCACCTCCATCCTAGAAATACTATGCATTTGGTCTTTGGCATTTGGGATGGGTTTTGAGAGAGTTGTGAGCTATTTAGAGGTTATTTTGTATTGTTGATTACTCATTTTAAGTGCAGGTCTGTCACAGATCAAAACATAAAGAGAGGTATTCTGAGAGGTGTTATTGGTTTGGGCATTCTTGCTAAGTAAGGGAGAATCGTCTATATCATTGCAGCACTATTGAGTTCTAAATTCTAGCTCTTGGCATGCAATTCTCTATATATTGTAAGCTGAACAGTAGTACTGTTAGCATCTCATCTCATCTTTCTTTTCATGTTTGTAATACCCACTGAATAAGTGGAAGAGGCTGGCTTGCCACCTATTTACATTTTACATTGCATTGTTGTAATTGGCATCTCCGTCATATGGTAGCCCCAGTTCCGTCTTGGGTTGGGAGGCACATTCTTGACGTCGAGTTTACTTTCAGTATTTTAGTTGATAGGGATCCTCTGACCATATGCTCGTTGTCATCTAGCGCATTCTTGGTTAGAGTTATTTAGTATTGCATTGCATTGAGATCCTCTGACCATATGATCACACCTTGCTCATCTCAGGATCTTGGTTTACATTCTTGGTTAGAGTTCATTCTGCATCGTTTGGTTTTTCATCTAACCTTAATGGGTGCATGTTGTTTGTAATTGCATTCGAAAAAATTGAAAAAATTGGTTTGGTATATTTCAGTACATTAAATGTAAAGACCATAAATCTTTTGCATGGAGGAATACACTCTTGTTGCAATGATAGTGGTTAAGCATTGTGAATCCCAAATGGCAGTCTTGTCTTATGATAGTGGAAAAGGGAAGGAAGGCAAGATATTGAGAATATGCATAGCCAACAAATCACAAAGGATAAACCTTTAGGGATAGTTAAGTGAATGCCTTCAAAAAGATAAATGACAGTAATTATGAAGGGGCAATTATGTTAAAGAGAAGAACTAGCATCTAGCATGGAAGGAGTAGGCGAGTGGGGTTAATAATCATAAAGAATCTTTTGAAAATGGTTTCAAGGAGTCTTGTTCCACACATCAAGGAGTCTTTTTCCATTTAAACTTATTTAAACCATGTCCTATTTGTATACTTAAAACTTATGTTTTGTACAATGCAGTATAGTGTTGTCTTAAAATATAATAACATCAGCCAGATAGTGTCTATATGAAAAATTCCCTTGATTATGTGTAGGGTTGCATTTTCATAACATAATATTGGAAGGTTTTCTAGGGATTCTAGAAGAAGCCTATTGAAACCTTAATTATTGGAACTCGAACGCTAACCCAAGGACTGTAGTTTGCATAATGTTGGAACTTTTAGATGACATTTTAAACAAAAAACCCTTACATTTGGAAGCTTTATAGGGATTCTCAATATAAGCTCAAAAAACACCAAAATACAGGAAAAAGTCTACACTGAGTCATACTACATTACCGATATCATTGTGTCCTAAAGTTATACTTGCCAAAGAATTCCTCTGTTCTCCATCAAACACCTACAAAAAGGCTCGAGCTTCAAACCCTAATCCTCTTCATACATGGAAAACTCGTTCATTAATGAGTATCTAGCGAGAACAAGATGAAGGATTTTTTGTACTAAAGATATCAATTTGAGCTTACATTCCTTTGTGAGGCTCTCAGCTCTCAAACTAATGAAAGGACAGTGGAGGAAATATTTGCATCCTACCAATAATTTCTCAATTGTACCAATGGAGAGGAAATGATTAGAGTCCTACCAATAATTTTTCAATTTTTTTTTTTTTAATTACCCTCTTTTATTTGTGTGACTGACTATTTGGTCATTTTTATTTGTATGACTAAATAAATTTTTAATCAATGACCAAGTTAGTCATTTATAGTTGAGTTGCAAAAAATTAGTAGAATTTAGTCATTTTTAGTTGTTGTGACTAAAATTTTTAGTCACGTAGTCATTTATTTTCCAAATTCTACTAGTGTGCATTTGATGCTTTTTTCATCAACTAAAATCTCGACACCACGGGAAAACATCTCAGAGATATCAAAAACCAAGAGAGATTATTGTAGAGGGGAACTACATGATCTCATACCTTTATACAAAATGTTTCCAAGTGTCATTGTTTCTAAGTAATCACCTTTCAAATTTTGTTGCCTTTATGCACTTTGGTCTCTTAAGAGATATCATTGGTGCATTGTAGCTTGGACCACTCCAACATGTTTGGGTGTGAAAGAGGACCTTTCCTAGCATAAAACTACCCATCCAAATGTGTTGGAATTGTTGGTTTGGTTGCACGATGAACAAAATGAAAGTTACACCACCTTGCAACTTTACATTGCATGCATTTGACGCTTTTTCCATCAAATGAAATCTTGACACAACGAGAAAACTACTCAGAGATATCAAAAACAAAGAGAGGTTATTGTAGAGGGGCCCTAGATTTGTGTGGAATGCTTGGTGTTCTTGTTTATACTTAATAGTTAAGTGCAATTGATTCCTACATGATTGTATCGATTTTGTATGAAGGATGTAGACTTGACATAGGTAGAGTTGTATGATAGGCTTGATTTGAAGGTACTAATGACATGTATGTCATTGAATTGTATAGGTTTTATTTGAATTTTGGTGTGGGTCAAGGTTGATTGACATATATGACAATATCCTATGAGTGTTATTTTTGTTGTGCAAAGTGAGCATTATGACTAGTGTGCATCAAGCCCATATGGTATGCCTAGAGTGCTTATTCATGCATTATGGTTAGCAACATTCATTGTTGTGAATTATGATGATACAAATTTTATGTGGAGGGTCAAATAATATGCATGTAATGGAGTTGTATTTGGTTTGTTTAATGGTTGTATCACACTCACATGGTGTGCATATAGTGTTTGTTCATGCATCATGGTTGAGTCATGTCTTATTTTTTTTTATCATGATTATTGTATAATGACATAAATGTCATCCAGTTGTGTGGGTTTTGTTTGAGGGTTGCATCAAAATCTTATGGTGTGCATAATGAGTTTGTTCATGTATCATGGTTCAACAATATTGAGTTGTATGGAGTTTGTTTGAAGGTTTTAATGGTATATATGTAATTGAGTTGCATGGGTTTTGTTTTAAGGTTGCATCAAACCTTTTGTATGTAATCACCATGCAAAAGAATCAATGCCACTCAATCATGTTGTAGAATGAGTACACTAAACACATCATAGGAGTTTTGTGCAACATTCAAATAAAAGCACCTATTTTTCCAAGCATCCATAGCTTGTTCGAAAGCACCTATTTTAGGCTTTTAGCCATAGCAGCAAGATAAAATGCTTTGGTAGACATGTATGAAAAATATGGCAACATAGACAAGGCAATGAACTATTTAAAAAAATGCCTCACATAAATGTGGTCTCATGGTGATGGAATGCCATGACAAGCCTTCCCTCACCATAAGACCACATTTCTTTGAGGAATTTTTTCAAACAGTTCATTGTCTTGTCTATGCTACCACATTTTTCATACATGTCTACCAAAGCATTTTATCAAACAATTGCAATTGGAAGTTGTTCCTAGTTATTAATTATGCAATGCGAAGTAATGCTTTGAGTTTGAAAGATGTGCAATGCAATGTAATCAGTGATATGAATATAAATTGTAAAAATCTATAGCTTGTTTAAAAGCAATTGTTTTAGGCATTTAGCCATAGCAAGAAGATAAAATTCTTTAGTAGACATGTATGAAAAATGTGGTAGCATAGGAAAGGAAATGAACTGTTTGGAAAAATGCCTCAAAGAAATGTGGTCTCATGGTGATGGAATGCCATGACAAGCCAATGTTTATGGCTTGTCATGGCATTCCATCACCATGAGACCACATTTCCAAGAAGTATTTTTCCAAACAGTTCATTGCCTTGTCTATGCTACCACATTTTTCATACATGTCTACCAAAGCATTTTACAACCAAATGCAATTGGTAGCCTCTCCTAATTATTAGTTATGCAATGTGAAGTAATGGTTTGAGTTTGAATGATTTGCAATGCAATGTAATCAGTGATATGAATATAAACAATACAAATCTATTTTTTACAACCCAATGTATTTGGAAGTTGCTCCTAGTTATTAGTTATACAATGTGAAGTAAGGCTTTAAGTTTGAAATATGTGAAATGCAATGTAATTAGTGATATGAATATAAACTACACAAATCTATTTTTTACAACCAAATGCAATGTGAAGTAATTCTTTGAATTTGAAAGATTTGCAATGCAATGCAATCAGTGATATGAATATAAACAACAAGAATCTATTTTTTACAACCAAATGCAATTGGCAGTTGCTCCTACTTATTAGTTATGCAATGTGAAGTGATGCTTTGAGTTTGAAAGATGTGCAATGCAATGTAATCAGTGATATGAATATAAACTACAAAAATCTATAGCTTGTTTGAAAGAACCTATTTTAGGCTTTTAGTTATAGCAACAAGATAAAATGCTTCAGTAGACATGTATGAAAAATGTGGTAGCATACAAAAGGAAATGAACTGTTTGAAAAAATTCCTAAAAGAAATGTGGTTTGATGGTGATGTAATTCCATGACAAGCCATCACCATGGCTTGTCATGGCATTCCATCACCATCATACCACATTTCTTTGAGGCATTTTTTCAAACGGTTGATTGCCTTTTCTATGCTACCACATTTTTCATACATGTATACCAAAGCATTTTATCAAACAAATGCAATTGGCAGCTACTCTTAGTTATTAGTTATGTAATGTGAAGTAGTTTTTTGAGTTTCAAAGATGTGCAATGCAATGTAATCAGTGATATGAATATAAACTACAAAAATCTGTAGCTTGTTTGAAAGCACCTGTTTTAGGCTTTTAGCCATAGCAACAAGATAAAATGCTTTGGTAGACATGTATGAAAAATGTGGTAGCATAAACAAGGCAATGAATTGTTTTGAAAAATGCATCAAAAAAATTTGGTCTCATGGTGATGGAATATGATGACAAGCATTAGCTACCACATTTTTCATATAGGCTACCAAAACATTTTTGGTGTAGGGGCACCATATCATTTTGTGTAAATAAGGTCTTTAGGTTGGTTTAAGTTTTTTTAAGTCATTTTTCATTCAATAAGGTCATGATAGACCATTCTTGATGTAATTGAGTCATGTTGGGTTCATTGTTGCAAAGGTTGTCAATATTTTCAATGTTGTCAAAAATGCAAAGTTGTAAAAATGCAAAAATGCAAAAGAGGAATCCCAACGGTCAGGTAAGTTCAAAAGATAGTTGAGTCGGTTGGATTTGTTAGTTTTGGTGTGTCAAGTTTAAAAAGGCCTTGAAAGGCTCGAGGAAGGGTTGGAGAGTTGGATGTGAAGCTTAAACAATAAGTATTTCCTATTTTTTTCATTGAAAATTCTATGTTTTTCTGGTAAACTATTGCTACAGGGTTCTATACGGACCCGTACTAAAGGAAATTGATCAAAGATGCTTTGAATTGGATAGAGACATGTGTTAGGAGCATTTTTTTTTTGTGTGATTTAATTTCATCAAATTTCAAGGATTTTATTGGCATTTTTCTGAGAATGGTCTATAGCACCCTGATTTGAGGGTTTGAAGTAGAAAAATGAAAAAATAGGCCATTCCACCTAGTGAATATTGTAATAACTTGGTGGAATGGCATGATTAGAGGCAGGTTTTCTTTTTGTGTGTTTCCCAAGAGCAAGGAAGGTGGATTGTGAAAATTGGAGTGATGCCCTAATTGCACATTGTCATGTTTTTGGTGAAAAGTGATGCTTTCAAGTGGGGTTTTGATGAAATAGCATTGTTAAAGTGTGGATGATGGTTAGAAAGCATGGGAAGACCCTAAATATTGTGTTTGAGGTGTTGGGAAGGTGAGAAAAGATGTGGAGTGCTGAGTTTCAATAAACCCTCGTGAAACTTAGCCTAAATTGGCATAAATAAGGGTTTTGTGTTGAGGAACTTGTGGTTGTTTCTTTTGATGAAAGTTGTTGATTTTAGCTATTTGTAACCTGTTAGTGATCCTACAATGGAGATTTTGTATTGAGAGAGGGTTTGGTTGGTACTTGCTTTGGAAAATAGGCCTAATTGGGCTTTGTTGTTGCGGGACTGTCAAATTTAGGAGGGTACTTTTCAAAGTAAGTCTATTTGGTTTCTAGATATGTCTAAGAAGGCCTTAATGGGTTCTTGAAACTATTTTTTTTTTTTTGGAGATTCAAATTGGTTGGAAAATTGTACCCGCTTTTTGTCATTTGGAATACTACAAGTAAACAAGCCTCTTGTGAGTGAGCATTTGGAAAAGTGAGATATCAGAGTTATAGAAGACTTTCTTTGGCTTGAATCTACTAATATTATGATGTTCAAAGTGTTTTGGGGAATTAAGAAGAGGTTGGAACCCTAATTGTAATTTTGGGTGTTTTGTAGCTTTGTAGAACCAAGTGCTTTGTGAAGGGAATGGTGAGTCAAAAATGGATGAACAAGAAATAATTGTTTGAGTTTGGTCAAATTGTGATTGTTTGAAGGATCTTCCTCCTTGCTTTGCATCAATTTTACAACCAACTACAATTGGTAGATGATCCTAGTGATCACTTATGCAACTTGAAGTAATGCTTTGAGTTTGAAAGATGTGCAATGCAATGTAATCAGTGATATGAATAGCAACTACAAAAATCTATTTTTTACAACCAAATGCAATTGGAAGCTGCTCCTACTTATTAGTTATGCAATGTGAAGTAATTATTTGAGTTTGAAAGATGTGCAATGCAATGTAATCACCGATATGAATATAGAATACAAAAAACTATGGCTTGTTTGAAAGCACCTATTTTAGAATTTTAGTCCTAGCAGCAAGATAAAATGCTTTGGTAGACATGTATGAAAAATGTGGTAGCATAGACAAGGCAATGAATTGTTTGGAAAAATGCCTCAAAGTAATGCCATGGCTTGTCATGGCATTCCATCACCATGAGACCGCATTTCTTTGATGCATTTCCTAAACAATTCATTGCCTTGTCTATGCTACCACATTTTTCATACATGTCTACCAAAGCATTTTACAACCAAATGCAATTGGCAACTACTTCTAGTTATTAGCTATGCAATGTGAAGTAATGCTTTGAGTTTGAAAGATGTGCAATACAATGTAATTAGTGATATGAATATGAACTACAAAAATATATTTTTTAACACCAAATGCAATTGGTAGCTGCTCCTACTTATTAGTTATACAATGTGAAGTAATGATTTGAGTTTCAAAGATGTGCAATGAAATGTAATCAGGGATATGAATATAAACTAAAAAAATCTATTTTTTACAACCAAATACAATTGGAAACTGCTCCTAATGATTAGTTATGCAATGTGAAGTAATGCTTTGAGTTTGAAAGATGTGCAATGCAATGCAATCAATGATATGAATATAAACTACAAAAATATATACCCTGTTCGAAAGCACCTGTTTTAGGATTTTAGCCATAGTAGCAAGATACACTAATTGTCATGGCATTCCATCACCATGAGACCATATTTCCTTGAGGCATTTTTTCAAATAGTTCACTGCCTTTTCTATGCTACCACATTTTTCATACATGTCTACCAAAGCGTTTTACAACCAAATGCAATTGACAACTACTCCTAGTTATTAATTATGGAATGTGAAGTAATTCTTTGAGTTTGAAAGATGTGCAATGCAATGTAATTAGAGATATGAACATCAACTACACAAATCTATTTTAACAACCAAATGCAATTGGCAGCTGCTCCTAGTTATTAGTTATGCAATGTGAAGTAATGATTTGAGTTTGAAATATGTGCAGTGCAATGTAATTTGCGATATGAAAATAAACTACAAAAATCTATAGCTTGTTCAAAAGCACCTATTTTAGGCTTTTAGCCATAGCAGAAAGATAAAA
>VDFB02112510.1:59263-137178 GCA_007258455.2 Sequoia sempervirens | reverse complement strand
AAATGTTGAATTTTTGAAAAATCAATTCATTTTATTTATTTACTATTATTTTTATTTATATATTCTTTATATATTTTATCATGCCTTATTTGTATCTATCTATATTTTTAGACATTTGTTATTTATTATGTCTATTGTTGTCTACTATGTTCAAATATTCATGCTCCACATTACCATGGCTATTCTCTTATTTCAAGAAATCCAACAATATGAGATTAATCTTGTATTGCACAAATTTGACCTCTAAAAATTTAAATTTAAAATCAATGGACTTTCATCTATTAGAAAACCTTTCCTCCAAAAGCATTCATACACTCAATGTATTATCTCATAAAATAAAGATTATTGTAAACTTGTAGAATCTCTATGCAAGGCTTTTGAAATATCAAGCTCCCCAATTCCACTCTATGTAACGATGCATTTTAATCCATGCTTCATCTCCGTACATATCAAACTTACAAGAGATACTCAACTTTAGCAAGCAAGACAAAGGTAATGATAGCCACTGTCAACAACTACTTATGTGCTTGATTTTATAGAAATAAAGTTACAAAAAACTACCATGTTGCTATCATATCCCATGAAGTCAAAGAATATCAAATGGTTATAGGGGAAGTAAAGGCATGAGTATGGGTGTCATACTAGTAAAATTAAGATAATGCTATTACACAATAAAATTTGCTTAGAATGACAAATTAAATGAGAAGCATGGACACTATGAAAAAAATGAACAAAGAGGAACATGAAATTTCCATCCATCAATGCATTCAATCACACATATGGGCATGATGGTGTTGTGTCTAGATAATTCCTACAATGCCATTAAAGTGATATGGCATTCCAGTCCCTTGATCATTCAAAATTTCAAGTCACATGAGGAAAAGAAAATGGTGCTAGGAGTCTATAAAATCCTACAACCCCTTTGCCTCTAGGAAAAAGTGTGAAAGAAGGGAAGAGAAATTACGTGGGATAGGAAAGTAAGATATTGATGTGAGGAAAATAGAATGGAGAGGGAAAATGTGATCTCATGGAATGCACAGATTGTCTACCTAGGATATGAATGAAGTGAATTAGTTGAAAAGGCTTTAAAAGCTTTTTTATAAGAAAACACAGAAATAATGGTGCATGAAGGATGAATGACTTGTGACCCACCATACAGGCGTGATTTCAAGAGTCTAAGTTAGGTGCTACCATGAGGGTTTGAGCAACAAAGATTAATAGGAGGAGAATAGAGTAGGAGGACATCTAAAAGTTGGGTGAGATAGATTTGGGGCACCGTTGGGAACATTGTGTGATAGATAGAGGTGATTTAAGGGTAGGATGACATGTAGAGAAAATCTAAGAATGATATTAACACAAAAGGAAAATGCAAAGGAACTTGACATAAGAATAAGACGTGAAGGGTTGTCTAAGGAAAAGGGTTTAGTGAAGGATATACACATGATATTCTTAGAATTGATTTGTTGAAAAAGGCTTTAGAATATCTCAAGCAAATGAAATTTGTAGGAAAATTCCCTAGATGTAGCCCACATCCTCTATGTATAAGATAAAATGAGAGATTTAGGAGAAGAAATAGATGTCTACTAAAGGAGGGAAATTTTGTTAGATATTAGAGTTGCAAATACCTTAGTAGATGTGAAAGATGAATCAAGAATATGGATTTCATGGAGCATAGTGAACAACGAAATAGGTACTTAGTTTTTTTTTTATTAAATATATATATATTTTTTGCATAAGGATAGTTTGCTTAGAGTCAAAACATTTTTTAGTTTAAACCTATCCCAATGTCCATGGGAAACACACTACAAAATTTCTTATAGGCTATCTTGACTTTTTGATTAAACCAATCTAGAGTGTTAGGTATTACATAAGGTTACACTTAGTAGAATTGACAAAGAATATGACTATGTTGCCTACTAAGACATGAAAATATGTTTCCAATTGAAGGCTAATGTCACTACATACAATGATAATGATTATGAATATAGTACTATTGATATTTCTTTAGCTACTCTAAAATTGCTAAAGAAGGTTATTTATATGCACTAGCTTTAACTTAAGTGCATTGTTTAAGGTATGGAGATTATATAATAAATTTCATATTTTAGAGATGAGGGTTGTCCTCAAATATTATATTTTAATTAAGATTAAAAAGAAAATCCTTTATTTTGACATAGATTAGGTTTTACATCCACTTTTCTTGAGCATTTCTTTCAATTATGTTAGTGTTCTAAAATTGACTCTAAAAGTCTACAATGGCCTTAGAAAATACTATCATGTGTTCAATATTTATTATAAAAGATAAGAATGCCTTCTTATAATTAGATAATGCACTATATCTTAGGCAATGCATTTATCTTGAAGAAAAAAATTTAAAGACTATGACAAAGGTTCCTACCATACTTATTAACAATAATTATAAGATAGTGACATAAAGTACATGAGTTTTTATTGAACACGTCCAAGTAGAAGATTAACAATTGAGTTTTAAATATGAATTCCCATTTAATACTTGGTAATCATTTCAAAGAACATGTTATGATATCGTCTTTGTCCTAGCATGATAGTATTTGCAATTACAAGAAGTATACTTGAGTGAATCTTAATTTGAACCTTCTTCCAATACAAGTTACATCCAACATCTACGTATAAGGTTTGTTATCCTATAATGGTATGGGTATTCATGCATCTATGGAAATTAATAAAATTTTCTTGCTACTTGGAGGCTTTACACATAGTCATCTTCTATGTAAGAATGATGTTTTGAAGTTTAACTTATGTTATATATATATATATATATTGTTGACTACCCATGGTAGGGTAGGAATTTTAGAGGGGTATACCTTGTTAATATAAGAGTATTTGGATTGCATTTTAAGACAAATGAAAGAAAAGGTTTAATAATGACATTATTATTATTATTATTGAGTGTACGATGATTTGAAGGATATGATGTTTCCCAAATATCTCTAATATATGACTCAAATGTTGATTATGTTTAGAGAAAGTTTGTAATTATTGATAGTAAAGGGATAAGGACAATTATTAATTCTGAATAATTTTAGTAATATGTGGTTAATTAATAGAGTGAAAAAAAGTTCCAAGGTTTAAATACAACATTGAAGTCTAATCAATTCTAGACTCACTATGTAATTAAACCGGTCTAAGAGGTGGAAGTTCATTTCCTTTATATTTGAAACTCCAATAGGATAGAATGCTCCCAAGTTTCATCACTAGTCTTAGAGATTAGCAAGGATAAATCCTAACAAAAATATCTAGTAGACACTAAAGTAACATGAAACTAATTTGTTTGTGGTTTTCTATTTCGTGTATGAGTGAATAGGATAACAAATCCTACCTACTATGGTTTTTGTAAAGGTAATTTTTCATTTGTGATCACACAAATTCGACCTCTAAAAATTTAAATTTAAATCAATGGACTTTCATCTATTAGAAACCCTTTCCTCCAAAAGCATTCATACACTCAATGTATTATCTCATAAAATAAAGATTACAATAAACTTGTAGAATCTCTATACAAGGCTTTTGAAATATCAAGCTCCCCAATTCCACTCTATCTAATGACGTATTTTAATCCATGCTTCATATTTGTACATATCAAACTTACAAGAGAATACTCAAATTTAGCAAGCAAGACAAAGCTAATGATAGCCAATGTCAACAACTACTTATGTGCTTGAATTTATAGAAATAAGGTTACAAAAATCTACCATGTTATCATATCCCGTGAAGTTGAAGAGTATCAAATGGTTATAGGGGAGTAATGGAATGAGTATGGGTGACATGCTAGTAAAATTAAGAAAATTTTATTAGACAATAAAACTTGCTAATGACAAATTAAATGAGAAGCATGGGTCCATTGTGAAAAAAATGAACAAAAAGGAACAAAAAATTACCATCCATCAATGCATTCAATCAAAAATATGGGCATGATGGTGTTGTGTCTAGATAGTTCCTACAGTTTCATTAAAGTGATATGGCATTCTAGTCCCTTGATTGTCCAAATTTCAAGTCATATGAAACAAAGAAAATGGTGCTAGTAGTCTATAAACCCCTACGACCCCTTTGCCTTTAGGAAAAAGTGTGAAAGAAGGGAAGAAAAATTACGTGGGATATAAGGAATATATTTGTGTGAGGAAAAGAGAATGGAGAGGGAAAATGGGATCACATGGAATGCATAGATTGTAGGATATGCATGAAATTAATTAGTTGAAAAAGCTTTAAAAGATTTTTATAAGAAAACATGGAAATAATGGTGCATGAAGGACGAATGACTTGTGACTCACCATAAAGGTGTGATTTGAGGTAGTCTAAGTTAGGTGATACCATGAGGGTGTGAGCAACACAGATTAATAGGAGGAGAATAGAGTAGGAGGGCATCTAGAAGTTGGGTGAGATAGATTTGGGGCACCATTGGGAGCATCGTGTGATAGATAGAGGTGATTTAAGGGGGGGATGACATGTAGAGATAATCTAAGAACAATATTAACACAAAAGGAAAATGAAAAGGAACTTGATATAGGAATAAGACATGAAGGGTTGGAAGGAAAAGGGTTTGATGAAGGATATACACATGATCTTCTCAAAATTGATTTGTTGCAAAAGGATTTAGAATATATCTCAAGCAAATGAAATTGGTAGGAAAATTCCCAAGACATAGCCCACATCCTTCGTGTGTAAGATAAAATGGGAAATTTAGGAGAAGAAATAGACATCTAGTAAAGCATAAAGGAGGAAAATTTTGTTAGATATTAGTTGCAACTACCTTGGTAGATGTGAAAGATGAATCAAGAATATGGATTTCATGGAGCATAGTGAACAACAAAACATGTACTTAGTTATTTTATTAATTATATATATTTTTTGCATAAGGATGGTTTTCTTAGAGTCAAAATATTTTCGAGATTAAACCTATCCCAATGTCCATGGGAAAAACACTACAAACTTTCTTATAGGTTATCTTGCCTTTTTGATTTAACTGATCTAGAATTTTATGTATTACATAAGGTTACACTTAGTGGAATTGACAAAGAATATGATTATGTTGCCTACTAAGACATGAAAATAAGTTTCCAATTGAAGGCTAATGTCATTACGTACCATTAAGATGATTATGAATATAGTACTATTGATATTTCTTTAACTACTCTAAAATTGCTAAAGAAGATTATTGATATGCACTAGATTTAACTTAAGTGCACTTTTTAAGGTATAAAGATTATTATAAGAAATTTCATAATTTAGAGATGAAGGTTGTCCTCAAATATTATAGTTGAATTAAGATTAAAAAGAAAATCCTTTATTTTGAAATAGATTAGGTTTGACAACCTCTTTTTCTTGAGCATTTCTTTCAATTATGTTAGTGTTCTAAAATTGACTCTGAAAATTTGCAATGGCCTTAGAAAATACTATCATGTGCAGTATTTATTATAAAAGATAAGAATTCCCCCTTATAATTGGATAATGCACTATATCTTAGGCGATGCATTTATCTTGAATTTTTTTTAAAGACGATGACATAGGTTCTTTCCATACTTATGAACAATAGTTATAAGATAATGCCATAAAGTATGAATTTTTATTTAACATGTCCAAGTAGAAGATTAGTGGTTGAGTTTTAAATATGAATTCCCATATAATACTTGGTAACCATATAAAAGAACATGTTATGATATGGTTGTTGTCCTAGCATGATAGTATTTGCAATTACAATAAGTATATTTGAGTGAATCTTAAATTGAATCTTCATGGTACAAGTTACATTCAACATAGATAGGTTTTATTATATATAAGGTTTGTTATCCTATAATGGTATGGGTATTCATGCATCTATGGAAATTAATAAAATTTCCTTGCTACTTGGAGGTTTTACACATAGTCATCTTCTATGTAAGAAGGATGTTTTGAAGTTTAACTTATGATATTTTGTTTTTGTTTTTGCTGACTATCCATGGTAGGTTAGGAATTTTATAGGGGTATACCTATTGGACTCAAGGAACACTGAGAGGGGGGGGTGAATCAGTGTTCGAAAAATTAGACTTTCAATTTAGATCTTAAACCATATTCAACACATAAACAAAAATAAAGATGCAAGCACATGAACAAGATGATCAAAACACCATAACACCAATATTTTTATGTGGAAACCCTATTAGGGGAAAAAACACAGTGGAGATTAATCCACAATTTATACTCTGTTAAAAGTATGAATAAAAGGGAATGCACTTGCATTCAGGCACACTTCCTAGAGCTCGCTGCTCAAAATAAGGATGGGTCACTTCCTTAAAAAATGTTTGTCATTATAAAAAAAATTGAACTGATAAGATATCATCTACAAATTCCTAGATTTAGTTCTAGTGAAGCACATAAAATAGATTTTGAACCTTCTGTCTGATCCTACAACTCGCTCTACTATGCTCTACCTTAATTCACAATAATCTTCTTCTGCTCAAGCAAAATTTACTCAACTGATCTTCTAATGTTTGCTCATACATTTGTTCTTCTCTTTTTGCACATTCACACCTTCTCACTACTTCGTCCTCTCTACAAAAATGAATCACCAATCTCATATATATAACTTAAGTTGGCTTCAACAAAACATGAAATATTCTCCAATAGTCAACTCAAATCATAAGTTATATTTAATGTGCACCCATAAAGGTCAGCTAAGACATAGCTGGGACCCAAAACAATATTATCAAACTTAGAAACAATTAAACAACTACTCCTTATACATTTGCGACACGCTACATTCATTGAGTCAGCCACAATGAGTAAATAAACATAAAATCATTCTACCGAATCTCCTAACTCGTACACCGATTGCTGCAACACCACAAAACTTACCAATAAGGTAATATACATGCTTAACAAACTTTTCTAGGGATCCAAAACACAAAATGATGATCCGGTAAAGCATACAAATTGACTAACTGATCGGATACCCTATTCTTCATGCTTTTTGCTCGTAACACACTATCTTCTACATTTCCTGCCGGTATAAGTAGATCCTGATCTGCAGAATGAGATAATGACTTCAGTTGCCATCAATGACAACACTAGAATCCATAAAAAATCTGCCCAAGCCATATGCCAACAATCTCCCCCTTTGGCATTGATGGCAACACTTAGTGAAAAATGACAAAGTGTTGGAACCAAAACTCAAAATTTTAAAGAATGACAAAACACTGCTCCTCCTTAGAATGTCAAGACATTTTTCACTGCTCTCCTCCCCCTTTGACATCAATGAATTTTTTTTTTGCTTACTCTCCTTTTGCTAAAATTTACACTACACTCTCTCACCCTTTATTGATGCAAAAATTGATCAAAATTTGAGAAATTACAGCTGTTGCACAAATCCAAAAATTATTTTATACTTATCCTTTATCTTCAGAAGAAAAATTTCTTCTAAGCATCTATTGAAATCCCAATAATTATTATCAAACTGTTGTTTTCTAATGTCTGGTTGATGATCTGAATGAGGGATTCTAGAATTGTAACTGCTTCTTCCAACTTCTCTCCTTTCTTCAGAATCTCAATTTGCTACTCCATTCTGCATTTAGTTAGATCCTTCACTTTCTAGAAAGTGTCCATTAGAGTGTTTCTAGAAAAGTGAACCTTTGCATGCTTAACCTGCAACTCATGAATATTTTTCTTGACTGCTCCATCTTGGTCCTGAAACATATTATAATCTTGACCAATTCTAATCAACTCACTCTTAATTTGCTCCAGATTGTCCTTGTATTTACCAACCACATGAGGCCACCAAAGATAATAATTATAAACCTTATTTGTTGAGTCAATCCATTGCCTTAACACATTTGTTTTCTTTTTCATTTTAGTGAGAGGCAACCTAAACTGCTCCTTCAAATGTAGAATTACTTCTTCCTTTTTCCTGCCCTGTGGCACAAAGGCCATAGCCTCCCTGATACATTCAATCAATTCTTCTGGAAGTACATTCTCCAAACTTTCCAATTCAATGTTGTTGTGCACAAAGTATCTTCCTAGAGTTTCCTCAATGAAGTCTTGTTCATATGATGGTCCATTTAACCATATGTCAACAATCTTTTGCATTCCATCTTCCTCCTGAACAATATGCAATATCTTTGTTTTGAACAAAGTACCTTCTTCATTACTTTCTTTTGCTATCATCACATCCAGTTCAACTAATTCTGATTCATCTCTTGGAGTGTAATCATTAGAATCTTCATCTGGTATATCCACAATTACTTGCTCTTTGCCTTTTTCTTCAGTTCTTGGAGATTTGTGTGCTAGAGGAATGTCATTTGCAAACTCTAGAGCCCTTTTCTGCTTCTTCTCCACCCTACCAGAAGAGGACCCAACTTCAACTGCTCGTACCGAAAGGGAGATGCCAACTATTCCAAACTTTCCCAATAACTCTCTAAAGAAATTTTCATGAGCTTGCTCACAATTTTCCAGAGTATTGAAATATTTAAATTTTTTCTTACAAACAAGTTCATTTTCCTTCCATACCACATTATCATTCTGAGGCAAGCAATTCAAAAAATACATCATAATGCATATAATTAGGGTACCAAACCTGAAGGGGTAATCTGCATCCTTCGTCAATTGCACATTTTCCATCAATTAATCCTTCAACAATCCACATAGATCAAAGTCTTCATCTTCCATTATCATTTTGTGCGAAATGTAAACTGCGCCTGCCGAGGTTGATCCTTCCCTATTTTTGAAGAAAATTTTATATGAAATTCCATGTGCAATGTGCCTCGTTATTAGATCTTTGATTGTTGAAATTAACAAAGCTCTTTGATCTCCTTTTACTTTGGTTAGGGTTTCAACCACTTGATTCCAAATTGACTTCTTTTTCAGAACATCTCCAATAATGCATAATCCTGTTAGATTTCTGATCACCTCTTTTGAAATTTGATAGGGTTTATCTAGAGTAAGGATATCATCATCCAGTCTGTTCAAGATAAACTTGACCGCTTCCACATTGATGAAATAAGGAAACTCATTCTAGATGTCCAAAATCTTATGTTTCGCACCTTCAAGCCACTTCAATTCATCGGTTGGTAGCAAATTTATCACATCCCTAATATTCTTACTACTATATTCATCCAAAGTCATTGTTCCTTTGATTTTCTTCATTTTACTTTCTGTACCGAACAAGGTTTTCTACTGAGCACAAAAATTTGAAATTCTACAAGCAACTAAAATAATTGAAGAATTCACCACCGAATTTTCTTTACTCTTTTGAGATTTCATTGTAGAGGCTCTCCTTTTGTTCTCCTTCAATGCAAGGTGACAAATGAGGGTTCCAAATATCCTTTTATGTCTTTGCACACCTAACCTTTTTAGCTGCATTAAATACTTTTCCCTAGGAGTTCCGAAAACTCTATTTTCTCAAACAACAAAAGAAAAAATTGTCTGCAAACCTTTTGCTTCTCTTGTTCTTACATAAGTGATCACTGATGCATTTTAAAACTTTTATCACAACTACTGACAATTTTCTGCATTTCAGTGCCAATTACCGATAGGGGGCCAAAGGATTTTCCTTGAAAAACTCCCCCTAGGCCAATGGTCTGAGATCAATTTTCTGAGGAACTACCGAAGGTTGCTTTTAGTACGGGATTATTTCCTTCATTAGATCGACTCTTATTTACCCATGTTTTCTTCATGTGATCTCTGTTCTCTTCCACAGTCACTTTTCCTTTTCCTTTGTCATCTTTTTGCGAAATTCTTCCTCTGTATACCGGACCTCTTCTGTCCATATTTATGTTCTTGCAAAATCTTGCAATGTGACCAAATTTGTTGCAACTATAACACACCAGATTTCTCTGTGTAGACCACTCATTCCACTGATTTCCCCATGATCTACATTGATTAGCAACATGCCCAAATCTTCCATAAGTATAGCATTTAACATTTCTTAAACTGATAGACATACTTCTGCATTCAATAGACTTGTGACCAAACTTTTTGCAATTAAAACACTGACTGGTAAATGATGGACTGTTTGAATTTATTTTACTTCTACACTGAGAAGCCATATGAACAAATTTATTACAAGCAAAGTAGTAACCATTAAACTTCTGAGCATTGGGTTGTCTTACTAGATACCTTCTACCTTTGGTCATTTGATTTCTTTGTCTAGAATCCTTATGTTCAGATCCAAAGCTTTCTTCCTTCTCATATCCAAGACCTCGTTTATCATTTACATCCTTCTATCCTTTAGTTAGCTCATCAAGCTTAGCATAATTGATCCTAAACTTCTCCTTGTACTCATTTGCAGTAGTGAGCTCATCTATGAGAATAACTATCTATCTTTCAAGTTCTTGTTCATTATTTCTAGATTGTTGCAATTCAATCTCCAACTGAATGAATCCATTATTTACTCTGCTACATTCTTCAAAATTTTCTGTTAAGGATTGGGCCAAATTCTCCTCATTCTTCTTCCTTTCTTCAATCTCCTTAGTTAGCTTTATTGCCACATATTCCATCTCAAGCTTCAGAGTAGCATTATTTCTAGCAAGTTTTTCACATTCTTTAGTTATCTCTTTTAGGGTCTGACTTAGGTGAACATCTTCCAAGTTTTTATTTTCTTTCTGCTTCAGCTGGTCACAAAGTTCCTTCCTCTTTTCTCTTGACTCATTGATTTTATCCTTTAATGATTGAATGAATTTCTCAGCATCCACAAGATTTGTTTTTAATTCCATGACTTTTGCTTTAGATTGATCAAGATCATCAAGTGCCACCATAAGCTATTATTGAAGACCACCAGAGTCCATTGTATTCCAAGATCCACCTCAAGTTGTTAAACTTCTATAGAGGAACTATTCTCTAATACCAATTGTTGGACTCAAGAAACACTGAGAGGGGGGGTGAATCAGTGTTCAACAAATTAAACTTTCAATTCAAATCTTAAACCATTTTTAGCACATGAACAAGATGATCAAAACACCATAACACCAATATTTTTACGTGGAAACCCTATTAGGGGAAAAACCACGGTGGAGATTAATCCACAATTTATACTCTGTTAAAAGTATGATTAAAAGGGAATGCACTTGCATTTAGGTAGACTGCCTAGAGCTCACTGCTCAAAATAAGGAAGGCTCATTTCCTTACAAAATGTTTGTGATTATAACCAAAATTGAATTGAGAAGATAACATCTACAAATGCCTAGATTCAATTATGGTGAAGCACATAAAATAGATTATGAACCTTCTGTCTGATCCTACAACTCACTTTGCTCTACTCTGCCTTAATTCACAATAATTTTCTTCTACTCAAGCAAAATTTACTCAACTAATCTTCTAATGTTCTCTCATACATTTTTTTTACTCTTTTTGAACATTCACACCTTCTCACTTCTTCATCCTCTTTGTAAAAATGAATTACCGATCTCATATATATATTCGCTAGCAAAGATTTTAATCACTTAAGTCGGCTTCAACAAAACATGAAATATTCTCCAACAATCGGCTCAAATCACAAGTTATATTTAATGCGCACCCACAAAGGTCAGCTAAGAAATAGATGGGACCCAAAACAATATTCTTAAACTTAGAAATAATTAAACAACTACTCCTTATACATCTGCGACATGCTACATTCATTGAGTTGGCCATAATGAACAAATAAACAAAAAATCATTCTACCGAATGTCCTAACTCGTACACCAATTGCTGCAACACCAAAAAACTTACCAATAAGGTAACATACATGCTTAAAAAACTTTCTTGGGGATCCACAACACAAAATGATGATCCGGTGAAGCATATAGATTGACTAACTAACCGAATACCCTGTTCTTCATGCTTTCTGTCGGTAACACACTGTCTTCTACATTTCTTGCTGGTATAAGTAGATCCTGATTTGTGGACTGAGATAATGACTTCAATTGCCATCAATGACAACACTAGAAGCCATAAATAATCTCCCTAAGCCATATGCCAACAATACCTTGTTAATAAGAGAGTATTCAGATTGCATTTTAAGACAATTGAAATAAAAAGGTTTAAGAATGACATTATTATTATTATTATTGAGTGTATGATGATTTGAAGGATACGACGTTGACCAAATATCTCTAATATGACTCAAATGTTGATTATTTTTAGAGCAAGTTTGTAATTATTGCTAGTAAAGGGATAAAGACAATTATTAATTTCAAATAATTTTAGTAATATGTGGTTAATTAATAGAGTGAAAAAAAGTACCAAGGTTTGAATACTATATTGAAAAATCAATTCTAGACTCACTATGTAATTAAACTAGTCTAAGAGGTGAAAATTCATTTCCTTTGTATTTGAAACTCCAATAGGATAGAATGTTCCCAAGTTTCATCACTAGCCTTAGAGATTAACAAGGATAAAGCCTAACAAAAATATCTAGTAGACACTAAAGTAACATGAAACTAATTTCTTTGTGGTTTTCCATTTCATGTATGAGTGAATAGGATAAAAAATCCTACCAATTATGGTTTTTGTAAAGGTAATTTGTCATTTGTGATTAGTGTGGTCATTGATCCAATTAGACTTTTAGTTTTTTGTATAATTTTTGCATTATGAATAATAAAGGTGGTGAGTTCTAATTAGAGAACTTGATGTCCTTAAATGGAAGTGTTATAATTTAGGTTTACTAAATTAGGAATTATGTTAGAATTCCTTGTTTATCGTTGAGAACTATTAACTAATGCAAATCATTTAAAGGAACCCTTTTTTGTGTTAGTAATTAATGAAACCATGATATGAGGAGACTTGAGCATAGGTATCCCTTGAGAGACCATGTAAGGAGAATTGTGTGTTACTTCAATCTTGTTTGGAAATGGGTACAAAGTTAGTCCTTGGAAGAAGGATGTTGTTGTAACCTCAAGTCTGTAGGGGGAGGGCTTATGGGGGAATAACTCTAAGGTTTGGGGTTTTTTTCTAATTCATTTGACCTTCTATCTTAGTAGGCTTCAATTTGAGGCTAAAATGGGTATTATATGGTTTTTTTTTGTTATGAAAACCTAATAACTTGTATTTAATACATAATATACTTATATATAGTAAGCACAAAGAAGAAAGAGATTGTTTACTTTCTAGACAATATTTTATTATATGCACATGTTGGGTAAAGTACATCTTGTGTTGGTTCTATGTAAATCTTATGCGTTTGTAAAATCTAACTCCGTATCTAGAGGTCTCTATGTATAAGCCCATGGCTTTATTGATTGTGATATATTTATCTAGCTCACTTGATCATTAGTACAAATCATGTTATGTATGACCCACCCAAGTGTGAACTTATAAGGTGTTCGAGCAGTGACAATCAATCATTGGGCCATGCTAATGATTGATGTCTACCTGCTACTTTTATGGATTAGCTAACATTCACCTGGTTCACATATGAATACTTGTGATGTGCGTATGACCCAATCATGATCGTACTAGTGTGAATTACATATGATCTAATCACCATTGTATATATGATATGTGTATGATCTAGTCATTTTTATATTGTGATGTGCATATGAGCTAGTCACCTGGTGTATATGTGATGTATGCTAGATATAGTCACTATGAGTGTGATCTTTAGAATTATGGTATGATATAACCCCTATGTATTTTTGCATGTTTATACATTAAGGATTAGTAATTTTTGGTATGAAACCAAAAATTGATGGAAAGATTATTATCATTATATTATAATTTTCTTAGTTCATAGCTTATGCTTAATGCATAGGCATGGTTTAGAGGTGAGATTAGATATCTCATACAAGAGGATAGAATGAACTTCCTCTAATATTGTTGGGTGAACTATGAAGCATTTAATTTACCATAAGGGGATGTGTAGGTAGAGTCATCATGAACCTTGGGGTTTAGGCCTAGGTCTATGAATTCCCATAATTATAGGAGATTAACACTTTTGATTATTTAAGCATATAATTGGTGATGCTTATTTTACATCACCATGGTGAATGAAGAGCTTTTAAAATCAGCACTTCCATTTTAGATCAGAGATGCTTGGTTGATTAAGTTTTTAGTTTATGTGAAATGAAAAAATATTGTAGTGGTCAGGGGGCGAAAATTACAATTGTATTACAAAAATTATGTGTGTAATACTGTAAACTTACAAATTTGTGTCCCCCTCACTTTTGGTGTTAAGTATTTCCTTTTGGTACTAAATTTTTCCATTATTAAATATTTATCCCAATATTACATACAACATAGAATGTTTGCCAAAGAATGTCTAACCCATATGATACGTGCATCCCTAGTTTCCTTATATGCACTACAAATCAATATTAATTTTATATTGCAAATATTATGCAAGGATTAAAATAAAAAAATTATAGTAAAATTAACTTGCAAATTTAATATAAGGAAAAAATAAACACTCTAAGATAATTTATTTCTATTGTATGGTGAATTAAATTTGCAAGCCTTCATCCTTACAAATGTTCCCTCTTAAATTCTAGTTCTATGCACATCATTTTATTGTATATAATTTCATAAAATAAAATTTGATATTATGATATTTGACCCTTATTTATTCCATTGGAATTTGTAGTACCCCTCCATTTATGTTTATGTTTTCTGTTGCATGTTTTTATACTGTTAGACTTTGGTACTTGGTTTGGATATTTTGATCGCTGATTTTGAGCGACAGTGGATTCACTTTGTGACATGATGATACATTGTATTGCGATATTTGATTTCTGATATGCTTTGATATAGTGTAGATGTTTTCCTTAGATGATTATTGCTATATGTATGTTTATGATGGACTAACTGTTATTTAAGTTGTCAGTCTAAAGTGATGTGTATTGGTGTGGAGAACGGAATTGCATCACTCGCTTGCGAGTGCCCTGTGATGTCCGTGATTTTCTCCGCATGGTGTGCCTGTACAATGGATTATATATATATATATATATATATATATATATATATATATATATATATATATATATATATATATATATGCATGTTATTGCTTGGTTGCAGGCTTGCAGGTACATGACACCGACTCCACCTGGTTACTCAGGTTTGAGCATGTCAAGACTCAACGAAAATGTTGATTGGGAGTTAGTAGCATGGTTCATCCTAGTCTAGTCTTTAACCCGGTCATAGTACATCGTCAGTTTAGTTTGGAGTCTTAGATTGTCTTGTCTTTTCCTGTTTGGATTAATTGCTTTGGATAGGAAAATCTTGTTAATTTAATGATAGTTTATTATATTTTAATTTACTGTTATTTAAATTAATTTTTAAATGTTAAAGAAATAAGTTTAACATGTTATTTAATAAATTAATTATTTTGTTTGGTTAAATAATTTGATCTTAAAGATTAAATTTATTTAATTAAATAAATAAATTAATTAAATTAAATTGTTTTAAATGTGCGAATAGATTTTATTTAAAATTAATTGTTATTTGGAAATGGCATTTTAATTATTAAATAAATTTAACATTTTGAAAATTTTAAATTTTAAATTTTAAATAAATTATAAACATGCAAATCTTGAAAGGCAAGATTGCCGAGAAGTTGTTGAAGATATATTTTTTTTCTCGACAAGTGTGCGAGTTACATTTATTGCTTTTTGTTGAGGAAATTCTCGGAGGATATCTGGGATCTGGAAAATACAGAAGGGTTATCAATTTTCTTCACGAGAAAATATTGAGCTCTGTTAAAATTTTTGTTTATGCTTTTTGGTACTATTGTATATTTGTGGAAGTTCTCAGTTTTGGATATTGGGATTTGGTGTACAGAAAAAGTTTTGGAAGGCTATAGGCAACAGAGGTTTTCATCTCCAGATTAATTTCTAAAACTTCAGGAAAATAGGTATTCCTCTTGTGGTTTTTAATTTGTTGTTTTTGAAAAGAATATTTGTGAAAGAAGTTTCGTTAATTTAAATCTCTGTATTGGAAAAATCATTCACTATTTATTTTCTGTAAGAATTTATTGAATTCTTAAAACTTATGCAGATTTTCTTTCTGGAAAAATAAGTTTGTGTGAAGGGAAATTATTGATATGTGGGAAAAAGAAATTGAAAACCTCTGGGTAAATTAGGACTTCAATGGAAATATTGTGCATGTTCTTTGAAAACCTGTTGAAAATTTTACAATTTCCCCAATTTCTGCATTGAAGCCTTGTTGTTGAAAATTTAATTCCAAAATAACTCTGTAGAAATTTCTTTATTTCTTTTTTAAGAAACTCTGTGAATTTATAAATTGGATTGTGAAGAATCCTTTTTGAAAATACTGTAAACACAAATTTGTATTTGGAATTTTATTTAAAAAAAAATGAATTTACAAAATCGCCGTACGGGCGAAATTATTAAAAATCATTTTTTTAAAAAAGAAAAAAATAAATTTTAATGTTTGGGGAGGGCCAAAACTCTTCCTCATTCCCCTTATGGGTGGCGCATCCACCATGGCTATGCAAAACAGCCAGCGGCTGCTGGGTGCAACCCTGGTAAGGGCCGTGACCTCCCCACAGTGAGGCTGTAGCAGGGCTGCGTACTTTACAATGCTTTTTTTTTTTTAATTTAAAAGTTTCAAATGTTAATTTTATGTTATATGTATAAAATTCAGATTTTATTTTAATGTTTTATTTATATATATTTTATATTTATATATATATATTTGGAATATGAATATATATAATTATATTTATTAAGTTAGGAAAATAATTTTGGTATTTTTAAGACAAAATATTTTCTTTAAATTATATTGCATGAGAAATTTATGATGAGATATTTTTAAAATAGTAAGATCGAAAGAGAAAATATAGAATATACTATAATGTGAATTTGAGAAAATCAAGAAATAAATTAAATGAAACAATTTCTTTTATTGTTTTAAGAAAAGATTTTTAATTAAGTTGATTTATTTCTTGTTATTTTTGACTGAATTGAATGGATTTAGTAAATCCAAATGATAGTTTACTATTGAGCTTTAATTTTCTTTATATAGTATTTTCTCTTTTATTGGTCAATTTGGGAATGTCTTAAATGTACAAGTCTTCCAGACAAGTTGGTAATGTGGGGGTTGTGATTGTTCAAGTTGAATTTTTCTGTTGGCTAAGGTTGTGTATGTGGTTTTGCATGGTGTTTTGACACCTATTTTTGTGAACATTGACATTGATGTTCGTTATGAAAAGAGTAGAATTTTATGTTGTATTTATGTACACCTTGTCTACCTTAGTCAGAGAAACTTAGAATTCCTTTGTTATGTTTAGGGGAGTGGCTCTGTGTGAGGGCCGACACACAAAGTGGTGTTAGGATAACTTACAAAGAGTTAGTAAGTCAGTGATAACTAAACAACACAGTAGTTAGAATTAAAATATTTAATAAGATGTTTATGCCTCACTTATGGACTCTTGAGCTAATTCAATCTTGAGTATAAGATGAGAAGGCCTGGAATGGAAAATCGATATCTTGTTACCTTAAAAGATATTCGATTCTGCAATAGCTTGCAAATGGGGCTGGGTTTCGTAAGAGGTTGCCAGGGTAACCCAAGTTGGGGGCCAGAACCTAGGAAGAAACACCAGGGTAACCTTTGCAACATTGTGATGACACTCCACCTAAAATAACAGTCTACCTTATGTATTTAGCACATTCAATTGTCTTAAATTTGGAAGCAATGTAACCATCAGTTAGTTATGTACTTGTATCTAGGGTTAGTAGATTATGTCTAGGTAACCATTTTACTATCTCCTAGCACGGGGGGTGGACCTACGGGTACCACATGGTTGGGTGGAATGTGCACCTTACTCCATTGGGTCCCCAGCTTATGATGATGGCATTGAGAGCTTCATGGATGGAGAGCTCGCACTTGGATATAGATGTATTTTCTTTATTGCATTCGAGTAATACTTGTATTGTAAAACATTCCTCAATTGTTTATGAGGTGAACATTTGTAATGTAAATTATAACTATTATTTGATCTACCTCATCAGATGAATGAGTATTGTAATATCATATCAAATGCAATGTAAGAAAACATATTTGTACTTTAAATTATCTTGAATGGAATTTCAAATGATGTGCAATGTTTACCTTTTTAATGTTTATGTTAATTAATTATAAGCAATGCGAAATACTAAAGTCGTCTATGGAAACTCAAGTAGTGTAACATCGCATAACTTAACGAATGTATGCAACTAATTAACTTAATATTATTACTTAAATTTTTTTTTTATTTCACTCTTATACTCAATTGCAACATTCCTTAGGTTATAAGACGGGGCATTACAGATTGGTATCAGAGCCAAGGTTACAAACACTGGACGTTCTGGGTAATCGTGAGCCCATTAGGTTGACCTAGTATGTAGTGTCATGATCTGTTAACCTTGGTTGATTAGTATCTAAGACTCGTTATTGTTATGTGTAGGAACATGCCTAGACGAGGTGGTAGAGGTCGAGGTGGAGGCCGAGGGCCAATCCCTCAGGTTACTCCCCCTCTGAGCCCTCATCAGAGTAATTAGGCAGAGTAGTTGGATCAGAGGAATGACGGACATAATCCTGAACATTCAGGAGTAGAGGGTTCACAGATACATCCTTTATTAGAGGAGGTCCTAGCTCGACTTGGACCTAGACATGAAGTTGAGCAGGAGGTTGTTAGAGAGCGTGATAGGTCCCCCAGGAGAGTAGATGATACAGTGCATCAGGATGCTATTACTGCAGGACACATGAGGGATTTACTGAGGGCACACCCTCCTACTTTTGATGGTACAAGAGGTGGCTTAGAGGCAGAGACCTGGCTACTAGATTTGGGTAGATGCTTCGCCATGCACCCTTACGGTAGCAATACCTGAGCGAGATGCGCTATTATGCATTTGAGAGGATTCGCCTCTACTTGGTGGCACCTGGAGGAGCATAAGCTCCACTTAGATATTGGATCAGTGTCTTGGGAGATGTTTCTAGAGAGGTTTAGAGCACGGTTCCTATCGGAACATTGGAGGCAGCGATGGGATGACGAGCTCCATGATCTACGTTAGTTGGCTCTTTCTGTTGAGCAATATGAATGTAGATTCTATGAACTCAAGTAGTATGCTGGTATCGGCGATGATGAGCCTATGCTAGTACAACACTTCATCAGGGGTTTAAATGCTCGCATTAGTGGTGGAGTCAGAGTCTTTGAGCCAAAGACTATGGAAGTTGCGGTGGAGAAGGCTCGAATAGTGGAAGAGAATCTTGTTATGGCTTTAGGTGGTCACACAGGAGTACAGATTGGCAGTGCTATTGCAACAGGTTTTAGTCCACGGGGTGGACAGGCACAGATAGGAGGTTCCTCTAGGAACCAACAGACACCCTCAAAGGGTGGGCAACAACAATAACAACGTACACCTCAAAAGAATAATAATCCACAACCACAACAAGGTAATAGTCCACAAACAGGAAAGGGTCGCAACTAGTGGCACAACAAGCACAATAGGCAGGATCAGCCTACGCAGAGTGCTCAGTCTACTGTCAGTAGGGGTAGTTTCCAACAATCCAATACACCTTCGGGTGGCAGAGGATTCGGTAGAGGCACAGGTTGTTACTCGTGTGGACTACAGGGACACATTGCTAGGCAGTGTCCGATGAGAGGTTCTACTGGTTTTGGTCCCCGAACTACAGTTTCAGAGCCTACAATGGGTGATACAGGATGATCACATACAGTATATGCTACCGTTAATGACCGCCAAGCCGATCACCAGAACACAATGGTCAAAACTTCAGGTAAGTTACATGGTGTTAGTGTTTCCATTCTTTTTTATTCCGAAGCTACTGACTCCTTTATTTCACCGACCATCGTTGACCAATGTGGTCTTGTGGTGGTAAAGAAAGGCGGTAAGTGGTAGGTTGAATTCGCCTCTGGGGTGAAAGTAGTAGTAGAGAACCTAGTACATAATTGTGAACTTAAAATTTGTATGTTAACTACCTTAGTAAATCTTCATGTTACACCTTTAGGATCATATGACATAGTTTTAGGTATGGATTGGTTAGCATCTCATCATGCTGTGATTGACTGTCGACTTAAGACAGTTAGTTGCATTAATGATTTAGGTGCGAAAGTGGAAATCATAGGTATACCAAGACCTATCTCTTTGCGGATGATATCTGCTATGCAATTAAAGAGATGTCTTCATCAGGGTTATCAACTGTTTGCAACAACAGTTACTGATTTGGAAGAAGGTGAGAGTCAAGAGGTATCTCTTGATGATCATCCTATTCTTAGGGAATTCGCGGATGTGTTTCCTGATGATATACTTGGAATGCCACCGAAGAGGGATATTGATTTTAGAGTTGACCTAGTTCCTGGAGTTGAGCCTATATCTAGAGCTCCATATAGAATGATGACTCAGGAATTAGAGGAACTTCGTATCCAGTTAGAGGAATTATTAGAAAAGGGGTTCATTCATCCAAGTGTGTCTCCATGGGGAGCACCTGTCATCTTCGTAAAGAAGAAGGATGGGTCACTTAGATTATGCATTGACTATCGTCAATTGAATAAGGTTACGATTAAGAATCGTTATCCTTTGCCTAGAATCGATGATCTTTTCGATCAAATCAAGGGAGCTAATGTGTTCTCTAAAATCGATTTGAAATCTGGTTATCATCAATTGCGAATTGCTGAAGCAGATATTCATAAAACTGCATTTCATACTTGTTATGGGCACTACGAATTCACAGTAGTACCATTTGGGTTAACGAACACACCATCAATATTTATGAGTTTAATGAATGGTGTTTTTCGTACATACCTCGATCGCTTTTTCCTTGTATTTCTCGATGATATTTTGATCTATTCGAGAAACATGAAGGAACATGAAGAACACTTGAGACAGGTATTACAATGTTTAAGGAAAAATCAATTGTATGCGAACTTGAAGAAGTGCGACTTCTTTCAAACTAAAGTGAAATACCTTGGACATGTGATTTATGGAAAATGTATTGTTGTGGATCCTTCAAAGATTCAAGCTATTGTAGATTGGCCCGCGCCTACTAATGTGGGTGAAGTGCATAGTTTTATGGGTCTAGCTGGTTACTATAGGTGGTTTGTTGAGGGATTTTCTAGAATTGGTCATCCTATTACTTCTATTTAGAGAAAAGGGAAGAAGTTTGTTTGGATAGAGCAGTGTCAGTTGGTGTTTTAGACACTTAAAGAAAAGTTGACTAATGCGCCTATACTGATTGTTCCTGATCCCACTAAGGATTTTGTAGTTTGCACGGATGCATCCTTAGAGGGTTTGGGAGTAGTTTTGATGCAAGATGGGCGTGTGATTGCTTATGAGTCTCGCAATCTCAAAGATCACAAATTAAACTATCCCACTCATGATTTAGAACTAGCTACAGTTGTGCATGCATTAGTTTGATGGAGACATTTCTTATTAGGTCATTGTTTTGAACTTCATACTGATCATCGTAGTCTACAATATATTTTCATGCAACCCAACTTGAATGCTAGACAAAGATGATGGATGGAGTTCTTGTGTGAGTACGATTTTGAAGTGAAATATGTTCAAGGAAAAGGGAATGTAGTGGCTGACGCTCTTAGTCGTCGTCAACATGAGATCTCTGCTACTACTCTTGAAGTAGATTTGAGAGGTCAAATACTAGAAGTACTTCCTAATGATAGGTTGTATCAGGAAGTGAGGTTAGAGATTGAATCTGGTAGACCTTTAGAAGGTTGATTTGCAGGGTATGTCCTTGAACCAGATGGTATATTACGACATTTAGGTCGTATTTATGTACCTCATTTTGAGGGTCTTCGTACATTAATTATGACTAAAGCACATCGAGCTCCATACTCAGCTCATCCAGGTGTTAAGAAAATGCATGCTGATCTTTGGCAATTGTATTTCTAGCCTGGTATGAAACGTGCTATTGCTGACTATGTATTGAGATGTCTTGAATGCCAGCGAGTCAAAGCTGAGCATCAACATCCCGCTGGATTATTGCAGCCACATCTCATTCTTGAAGGGAAATGGGATATTATATCCGTTGATTTTATTGTTGGGTTACCTACGTCATCACGTCGACATGATTCCATTATGGTAACTGTTGACCGATTGACTAAGGTAGCTCATTTTTCACTAGTACGATCATCTTACAATGCTTCATCCGTAGCTAGGATATTTATGGAGGACATCGTTAGATTGCATGGGATTCCTCGTAGGATTATTTCTGATAGAGATCCCATATTCACTTCAACTTTATGGACTTCATTACAACATGCTCTAGGTACACAGTTGAACTTTAGTTCAGTGTATCATCCTCAAACAGATGGAAAAATGGAGAGAGTTAATCAAATATTAGAGGATATGCTTAGAATGTACGTAATGGACCAACAATCACGTTGGGAGAATTATCTGTACTTAGTAGAATTCACTTACAATAACGGATATCAGAGTTCCATAGGTATGCCACCATTTCAGGCATTATACGGTCGTACTTGTCGAACTCCACTAAGTTGGGATCGACTTGAGGATAGAGTATTACTCAGACCTGAGATACTTTGTGACATGGAGCAACAGGTTGACCAAATTAGAGAACATTTGATAGCAACTTAAGATAGGCAAAAGAAGTATGCCGATGCGTATAGGATAGACCGACAATTTGCAGTAGGTGATAGAGTGTTTCTTCGAGTGCGACCGCGAAAGAGTCCAATCCGTTATGGAAAAGGCTCTAAGCTTGCACCTCGTTTCATTGGGCCATTTGAGATCTTAGAGAGAATTGGTCCTTTGGCGTATCAACTCGCCTTACCACCCAGTTTGTCACGTATTCATGATGTTTTTCATGTATCAGTTCTTAGACCATATCATCCCGACATTTCTCATGTGCTTGATTGGAATGCGTTACAGGTAGAGGACGGGCAGCTGGCTTTGGAGCCCGTGGCCATTCTATAGCATCGGACGCTCGGTCTCAGGGGTCGAGACGTTGATTAAGTGAGGGTCCAATGAGATCCTAGCCATGAGGGTTCTGCTACTTGGGAGGATGCGACATGCATGAGGGAACTTTATCCCTATCTGTTCGTAGGCTTTAAGGAGCAAGCCTGATCCTAGGGGGGAGGATGTAGTACCCCTCCATTTATGCTTATGTTTTCTGTTGCATGTTTTTATATTGTTAGACTTTGGTACTTGGTTTGGATATTTTGATCGCTGATTTTGAGCAACAGTGGATTCACTTTGTGACATGATGATACATTGTATTGCGATATTTGATTTCTGATATGCTTTGATATAGCGTAGATGTTTTCCTTCAGATGATTATTGCTATATGTATGTTTATGATGGACTAACTGTTATTTAAGTTGTTAGTTTGATGTGATGTGTATTGGTGTGGAGAACGGAATTGCATCACTCACTTGCGAGTGCCCTGTGATGTCCGTGATTTTCTCCGCACGGTGTGCCTGTACAATGGATTATATATATATGCATGTTATTGCTTGGTTGTAGGATTGTAGGTACATGACACCGACTCCACTTGGTTACTCAAGTCTGAGCGTATCAAGACTCAACGATAATGTTGATTGGGAGGTAGTAGCATGGTTCATCCTAGTCTAGTCTTTAACCCGGTCATAGTACATCGTCAGTTTAGTTTGGAGTCTTAGATTGTCTTGTCTTTTCCTGTTTGGATTAATTGCTTTGGATAGGAAACTCTTGTTAATTTAATGATAGTTTATTATATTTTAATTTACTGTTATTTAAATTAATTTTTAAATGTTAAAGAAATAAGTTTAACATGTTATTTAATAAATTAATTAGTTTGTTTGGTTAAATAATTTGATCTTAAAGATTAAATTTATTTAATTAAATAAATAAATAAATTAAATTAAATTGTTTTAAATGTGCGAATAGATTTTATTTAAAATTAATTGTTATTTGGAAATGGCATTTTAATTATTAAATAAATTTTGCATTTTGAAAATTTTAAATAAATTATAAACATGCAAATCTTGAAAGGCAAGATTGCCGAGAAGTTGTTGAAGATATTTTGTTCTTCGCGACAAGTGTACGAGTTACATTTATTGCTTTTTGTTGAGGAAATTCTCGGAGGATATTTGGGATCTGGAAAATACAGAAGGGTTACCAATTTTCTTCACGGGAAAATATTGAGCTCTGTTAAAATTTTTGTTTATGCTTTTTGGTACTATTGTATATTTGTGGAAGTTCTCAGTTTTGGATATTGGGATTTGGTGTACGGAAAAAGTTTTGGAAGGCTATTGGCAACAAAGGTTTTCATCTCCAGATTGATTTCTAAAGCTTCGGGAAAACAGGTATTCTCCTTGTGGTTTTTAATTTGTTGTTTTTGAAAAGAATATTTGTGAAAGAAATTTCGTTAATTTAAATCTCTGTATTGGAAAAATCATTCACTATTTATTTTCTGTAAGAATTTATTGAATTCTTAAAACTTATGTAGATTTTCTTTCCGGAAAAATAAGTTTGTGTGAAGGGAAATTATTGATATGTGGGAAAAAGAAATTGAAAACCTCTGGGGTAAATTAGGACTTCAATGGAAATATTGTGCGTGTTCTTTGAAAACCCTGTTGAAAATTTTACAATTTCCCCAATTTCCCCATTGAAGCCCTGTTGTTGAAAATTTAATTCCATAATAACTCTGTAGAAATTTCTTTATTTCTTTATTAAGAAACTCTATGAATTTATATATATAATATATATATTATATATATTATTATATCATATATAAATTGGATTGTGAAGAATCCTTTTTGAAAATATTGTACACACAAATTTGTATTTGGAATTTTATTTAAAAAAAATGAATTTACAAAATCGCTGTACGAGCAAAATTATTAAAAATCATTTTTAAAAAAGAAAAAAATAAATTTTAATGTTTGGGGAGGGCCGAAACCCTTCCCCATTCCCCTTATGGGTGGCACAACCACCATGGCTGCGCACAGCAGCCAACGGCTGCTGGGCGCAGCCCTGGTAAGGGCCGCGACCTCCCCACAGGGAGGTCGTAGCAGGGCTGCATACTTTACAATGTTTTTTTTTTTTTTTTTTTAATTTAAAAGTTTCAAATGTTAATTTTATGTTATATGTATAAAATTCGGATTTTATTTTAATGTTTTATTTATATATATTTTATATTTATATATATTATATATATTTATATATATATATTTGGAATATGAATATATATAATTATATTTATTAAGTTAGGAAAATAATTTTGGTATTTTTAAGAAAAAATATTTTCTTTAAATTATATTACATGAGAAATTTATGATGAGATATTTTTAAAATAGTAAGATCGAAAGAGAAAATATAGAATATACTATAATGTGAATTTGAGAAAATCAAGAAATAAATTAAATGAAACAATTTCTTTTATTGTTTTAATAAAAGATTTTTAATTAAGTTGATTTATTTCTTGTTATTTTTGACTGAATTGAATGGATTTAGTAAATCCAAATGATAGTTTACTATTGAGCTTTAATTTGCTTTATATAGTATTTTCTCTTTTATTGGTCAATTTGGGAATGTCTTAAATGTACAAGTCTTCCAGACAAGTTGGTAATGTGGGGGTTGTGATTGTTCAAGTTGAATTTTTCTGTTGGCTAAGGTTGTGTATGTGGTTTTGCATGGTGTTTTGACACTTGTTTTTGTGAACATTGACATTGATGTTCATTATGAAAAGAGTAGAATTTTATGTTGTATTTATGTACACCTTGTCTACCTTAGTCAGAGAAACTTAGAATTCTTTTGTTATGTTTAGGGGAGTGGCTCTGTGTGAGGGCCAACACACAAAGTGGTGTCAGGGTAACTTACAAAGAGTTAGTAAGTCAGTGATAACTAAACAACACAGTAGTTAGAATTAAAATCTTTAATAAGATGTTTATGCCTCACTTATGGACTCTTGAGCTAGTTCAATCTTGAGTATAAGATGAGAAGGCATGGAATGGAAAATTGATATCTTGTTACCTTAAAAGATATTTGATTCCACAATAGCTTGCAAATGGGGCCGGGTTTCGTAAGAGGTTGCCAGGGTAACCCAAGTTGGGGGCCGGAACCTAGGAAGAAACACCAGGGTAACCTTTGCAACATTATGATGGCACTCCACCTAAAATAATAGTCTACCTTGTGTATTTAGCACATTCGATTGTCTTAAATTTGGAAGCAATGTAACCATCAGTTAGTTATGTACTTGTGTCTAGGGTTAGTAGATTATGTCTAGGTAATCATTTTACTATCTCTTAGCACGGGGGGTGGACCTACAGGTACCACATGGTTGGGTGGAATGTGCACCTTACTCCGTTGGGTCCCCAGCTTATGATGATGGCATCGAGAGCTTCATGGATGGAGAGCTTACACTTGGATATAGATGTATTTTTTTTATTGCATTCGAGTAATACTTGTATTGTAAAACATCCCTCAATTGTTTATGAGGTGAACATTTGTAAATGTAAATTGTAACTATTATTTGATCTACCTCATCAGATGAATGAGTATTGTAATATCATACCAAATGCAATGTAAGAAAACATATTTGTACTTTAAATTATCTTGAATGGAATTTCAAATGATGTGCAATGTTTACCTTTTTAATGTTTATGTTAATTAATTATAAGCAATGCAAAATACTAAAGTCGTCTATGGAAACTCAAGTAGTGTAACGTCGCGTAACTTAATGAATGTATGCAACTAATTAACTTAATATTATTACTTTAAAAAAAATATTATTTCACTCTTATACTCAATTGCAACATTCCTTAGGTTATAAGATGAGGCATTACAACACTCGTGTTCTCTCATATAATTAGCCTTGATTAAGTTAGGGGAAGCATAATTAATGTTCACAAACTCAATACTTATTTTATATAATTTGGGGAAAATTACATACTTATGACCAATAATTTGAGTCTTCAACTATAATGTCTTTAACACAACATTAATTTTATAAGTGGTATATTCATACATGAATTTATTTCAAAGCATCACTTTATCTTGATCCATTTATCAAGTTCATTCATTGAATTTCGTCTCAATCCTAAGCTTCCCTATTCATCACGCTAGATCAATTTGTAGATGTAGAATTTACTAGGGTCATTTATATAGTTATAGATTTGAACCTTAATTTTTTTTAATCTAAATTAATATTCACATGTTTTTGACCACTAGCATTTGTGGATTGACCTAGCACACCATTTATATTGATTTATGTGTTATTTTTTTATATTTAAAGATATTCAATCAATCATTTGAACCATACAAGATCTCTTAGGAATCTATAGATAAAGGAATGATCAAAGAACATTCAAGGAAATATAGTACCATTATCACATCATATATTAGCATACATCATCCTAGGCTCATTGCCACACTTTTCTTTTTTTCCACAATCATTTTCCCTTGGTTGTTTAATTGACATATCTAATGGTTAGACTAAGGAGAACATGATTGTCATGATTCAACATATTTAGGCCAAAGGTGTTTGTAAATACCATAGTTCCTTATTGAGACTCGAACATCAAATAATCAAGTTAAACCATTTTCAACTAGCCTAACTTTGGGCTTGACCTTGACCCCAAACTTTATCCTAGAACCCTAACTCTTACCCCAAACCTAATCCTAATTGAACATTAATCCTAACCTAATTCTAAACCTAACCCTACCCAAATTGATTCATAACCCTAATCCTAACCTACCCTTAACCCTAACCATAATTGAACCATAACCTAACCCTAACCCTAATCCTACTTAAACCCTAATTAAACTCTAACCCTAAATAAACTATAACACCGATAATAATTGAAAACTAACACTAATTGAAACCTAAAGCTGATTGTAATTCTAATATAACCCTTATTATAATCATAATTCTAATTATAACCCTATTCATAATCCAAATTCTAACACATAACCCTAACCCTAACCCTAACCCTAACCCTAATTGAACCCTAAACTAACCAAAGCTAACGTTATCCCTGACCACATCCTTAATTGAACCCTAACTCTAACCCTAAACCTTAACACACACTAATCCTAACCTTGACCCTAAGATTTATCTTATAATCCTAACCTTAACCCTAGCCCTAATTAAACTCTAGTTGAATCCTAACCATAACTTAACCTTAATCCTACCCCTAATTCAACCCTAATTGAACCCAAAATATATCACTACCCTTGTAGACATCCAAATTTGGACACTTAATTTATCCAAATTTATCAATTTTCATCTAAACATCCTCTTATCCAAGTTAATTAAGTAATATTACTATTATTTAATTAATACCCTTAATTCTGCCAAATCCCTAAGGTATTTAATTAATACTTTACTCTTTTAATCCTCCTTTCATCAAATAAATTGAATAAATAATACATTTATTTAATTCCTCACATGTCATTTTCATCTAATCCTAATCCATCTCCTAATTTCTTCATTAGGGATGTGCACATGCCTAATCCTTGATTAGGATGTGTCACATCCTCCAACTTTTGCAAGTTGGCTTCTAATCCTCATTTATCCTAATTACTGACACTAATCTTAATCAGCATTGGTCAACTCTCTCATCCCCCAAGGAATTTTTAATTCCTTTTATTCCTCCAAGAATTCCCCTTTTCCCATGCATCTTCTAGAACCTTTGACTTGTCACATCAAGTCACATGTGACAAACTCCCACCTTTTGGGAACTTTGTCTTATCCACTAGATTCTTCCAATCATTGTGAATTTAAAATTCACTTTTATTCACCCAAGATTCTTCCCATCTCCCAATGTACTTGGAAGGTACTTGTCCTTCCTCCACCTCATGTACCTTTTGGCCACCTCACTTACACCTCATCTCCCCTTAGCCACTTCACCATCCACATGTCAAGATGTGAGGGCTTGTGAGTTCTCAACTCACCATAACCCTTCATCTTGACCTTGTTGGATGAATCTCCACCATTGAATTCTCTAGAGAATTCAAATTCTCCTATAAATACCCCCTCCTTAAGGGCATTTTCAACACTTTTGATTTGAGTAACTTTATGCTGCCAATTTGCATTCTCAAGCACTTGTTGTCATTTAGCCATCCACTTTGATCATTTTGCACATTCAATCTTGCATCTAGCTACATCACAAGCCATCCAAGGAGCACACAAATCCATCAAAATCAAGGGCCAACCAAGGAGTCTTCAACAACAAGGAAGGTATAATAATTTGCATCTCGTTTCATCTATTTTCCTTCTTGTTTTATCACTCTTTAGGCTAATCTTGAAGTGTCCTTAGTCTTTTATCATTCACATTTTTAGTTATTTTGCACATTAGAAAAGGGGTAAAATTCCAAGGTACACAACCCTAACCCTAGTTGAACACTTAATCTAAACCTAACCTTAATACAAATGTTGACCTTAACCTTAAATACATATTTGAACCCTAACCCTAAACCTAATTGTGACCTCAAGCTTTATCTTAGAATCCTAACCCAAATTAAATCATAACCTTTTTTTAACTATAAACCTTAGAATTGAATCTTAACCCTAACCCTAATTGAACTATGACCCTAGCCTTAATTGAATCTAACCCTCACTCGACCTAAACCCTAATTGAACTCTAACCGTAATTGAATCCTAAGTCTAGTTCCCTCATTATAACCCTAATTTTTATCCTAATTCCAACCCTAATCCCTAGTTAAATTCTAATTCTAACTCAAACCAACATTCTAAACCTATTTGTTATGATACAAAAAACAATTTGGATACAATACATATGACTTGTAATAATATATTATTTCAAACTATTATTTGAATTTCTCCTAAATTTATATTTGATAAATAATTTATTGACTAACCAACAAGTACAATTTCTATAATACTAGATAGACAAGTACTCCCCACTATGTGATACTTGCTTACTTTAAAGAATGGTAATTGGTTTTATTCACTTGGAAAAATAATGATTTTAAAATTGATTATTACTTATTGAGTTTCAAATTTCATTTTTTATAAATAAATAAAATAATTATATTGTATGGATAATATTTTAAATTGATTCGACCAAAGAAACACTTAACAAAATTGACCCATTATTGAATATTAAGATCTAAAAAGTTGAAATTTGTTTTCAAATTAAATGCTTCTACTATTCACACCACTGCTACAATGAAAGAGAATTCTTTATATCTAAAAACTGGAAAAAAAAAATCCAAAAATTACCATTTTTTGGTAGTTTTTGGCATTTGTCCTATTTTTCCGTTTTTGGTAATTCACATACATATCCCTTTGAGCTTAGATTTTTCCTTAAAACTTTATAATGCCAAGGTAAGACAAATTGTCAACTTACAATTCAAATTGGAAACATGAGTTCCAAGTTACTAAAGACACAACTTTCTAAAAGCACAAAAAAAAAGAAGAAGCTAATTTTGAGGGCCTAGATGAAAAAATTTGGCCTTGAAAATGTGTGAAAATCAAACCTGGAAACACATTACTAGCTTATGTTTGATTTAGTCCCAAATCTTGAGACCTAAAAATGAATGATTAGGTTGTATTTGGGTTAGTTTTAAATAGTTAAAAACTATTGACTATGTGTTTTCTATTTTTTGTTGCTATAGAAATAATGTTATTCATTTTATCTTATTCTTCTTTTAACATTCAATAGGAAATAATGGTATTAATCTAATTGAAGGTATCTTCACATGACTAAAAATATATGAATCTTGAAACTTGAAAATTGAGTTTATGTTGTCTGTTTCAATTGCTTTCAACATGAAATTTGACATTGTGTAGCATAGTTTTAGTGATTTGGGCCTAGAAATCACTAGCCTATTTTATGTGTTTTGAAATTGGCATTTTGTAGCCTGACTATGGTACTTTGGGAAAAAAATCGATAATCTATTGTACCTTTCCTCTTAGAGAGGAAAAGGCACTCCACCATACATTTGTAGTAGCCCATCTTCCATATTTTTTAGTTTGTTGTTGTGTATGTTAAATATGTATGATTAAAATGAAATAAACAAAACATACATAATGGAACTTTAAACTAAAGAAATGCAAGTAATTTGAATTTAAAGAAACAAATGAAGCTTCTTCAGAGGCGTTCCATCTTCCTCTATCTATAGGGATTGTTTTGAAGTTGTTACTCTCAGATTGTATAAGCAAGGCTTCTCCGAATGGCAACCTGTAGAATGAGTATGCAAAGGAAGGAGCTTCTCTATCCTATATGCTGGTGGAGGTGAGAATACTGACACGGATATGCACAGGGGTTGTGGATTATGCACCAGGGCTGTAAATTGAGGATGCTATGAAATGAGAATGATTGGCCATGATATAAACTAATACTATGCTATGCTATGATGCTAGAATGTTGTGAATGATACAAGGCTTATGCTATTGCAATTTGGCTATAGTTATTCTATTGAAAGCTTCTCTATCATTTCAAAGACCCGACAGTCCTTTTTATAGCTTGTTGCAGGCAAAATCCTGGTTGGCAAAGATCAATGGCTGTGAGATTGTCTGGTAAGTTTGAATGGTGAGAGATGGAGAGGTTGAGAAGAAGATGGAGAATGTTGGGAGGTTAGAGAGAAGAATGGAAGCCTGTCTTCAACCCACGGGAACAAGCTTGCACAGGAACAGAGAAATTAATTTTTCTGTTTTGGCAGTTTGTTTCACGGTTGTTGAAGATAATACAATATAAATAAATAAATAAATAAATTTATTTAATTTCATGTGAGTTTGAAGAAATTAAATATTTTTGAAATATTTAGATTTAGAACTATAGAAGACTCAATTAAATATTTAGAATATTTAATTGCAAATAGACTTTAGAAGAATTAATTAAATATTTTGGAATATTTAATTGTAAATGGACTTTTGAAAGGAATTAATTAAATATTTGGAATATTTAATTGTAAATGGAATTTAGAAGATTTTAATTAAATATTTTGGAATATTTAATTGTGAATGGATATTAGAGGAATTATTTAGAAGAAATGAATATGTGATCTAAATTTGAATAAAATATTCGAGTCAAGATTATTGATAATTAATATAAATAAATCGTAATGTTTATTTAATTAATTAAGATATGAATAAGAAAAGATGATTAAATAAACTTATTTATTTAATTGAAATGAAAGTTTATAAATAAATTATTTAAATTTTTTTATACTTAGATCAAATTTAGAGATTTAATTAAATATTAAAAATATATAATTAATTACCAAACTATGTGATGTGACCATTTTTAGGTGTATACATTTTACCCCTCTTTGAAGTGATGTGTTTTATGCATTGCTTCAAAGAATTTTGAAATTTTCCCCAGATGTTAACTGTCGAATGTTGATAGGTATATGCCCCCTCGAATGATGAATCGATAAGATTTTGATTTTTGTGAATTTTTAGATTTTGTTGAAATTTTTTTGATTTTTTTGGAATGTTTCAATTTTTATGATTTTGAAGATGTCGATTCATCGTTTGAAAATTATGATGACTTGAAAAGATATGAGATGAAAAAGTGATGACCAAATTGCCCCTGCTATGATAAAATGTGATAAAATGCCCCAATTTTTCTTTTAAATAGGTTAAAAATGTCATTTTCCATTTTAACCTAGTAAAAATTGTAAATTTTGAGCTCTGGAGAGATAATTATGGCACTTCTGATTCACCAGCACCGTTTCGAGTGCATCCAACGACATCAGCGGCCGATGCACTATGGACCTCCGGTATGTACCTTGTTAAACTTTTGCTTTTTGAAAATTTTTTGTTTGTTGCACGTTCATCGATGTTTTGATTGTGAAAGAATGTATTTTAGCGCCCTTGATAATTTCCATAGTGCATATGATTTTGTAGCACCCATGATGAATTATGTAGCGCCCATGATGCATTTTGTAGCACCCTTGATCTTGCAGCGCCTATAATTAATTCTGTAGCACCCATGATGCATTTTGTAGCACCCTTGATCTTGCAGCGCCTATAATTAATTCTGTAGCGCCCATGATGCATTTTGTAGCACCCTTGATCTTGCAACACCTATAATTAATTCTGTAGCGCCCATGATTGGATGTTGTTGTGAGTGATAAATTTGCTCCCAAAGTTGTTGGAAAACAAATAATAATTGATAGATTTTCTTTTAAAGTTGTTAAAAACAAATAGGATTGATAAGTTTGCTTCTAAAGTTGTTAAAAACAAACAGGATTTTGATTATTTTCTTTCATGAAAATGAAAAACAAATAGTTGAGTGATATGTTTGCTTCTAAGGTTGTTAAAAACAAACATGATTTTGATTATATGCTTTTCCATGACGATGTAAAACAAATAGTTTGATTGATATGTGTGCTTCTAAGGTTGTTAAAAACAAACATGATTTTGATTATTTGCTTTCATGAAAATGAAAAACAAATAGTTTGATTGATTTGTTTGCTTCTAAAGTCTGTTAAAAACAAACATGATTTTGATTATCTACTTTTCCATGAAAATGAAAAAAAAAAAAGTTTGATTGATTTGATTAATGATTCGTGATGATTTGATACTGATTTTGCTTTATCCTGATGATGTTTCAACAGGAGAGATTGGGTGTTTTGCAGTCACGAGAGACATTCCCGAGGACATGGATCTTGATTCCACATCTGTTACAGTCAGATTGGGATGTGATCGAGGCATGTGGATTGACTGCATTGCTTGACGTGCCTGAGGTGCACCTCAACAAAGCTTTATTGACAACACTCGCAGAGCGGTGGCATAGTGATACCAACACATTTCATTTACCAACTGGAGAGATTACAGTGACCCCTGAGGATGTGTACCGTATCTTGAGGATCCCAGTGATGGGAGAGATAGTGGTCTTTGATAGTCGAGAGGCTGGAGGCACTGATGCTTTGAGACGGATTTTTAGAGATGATTAGGTTGTTGGATACTTCATCCCATGGGGCGAGATGGCAGATTCATATCCACCCTTACCTTCTGTACTGGCAAGTTTCATTAGAGGTGTTTTGTGCCCCAACCATAGGTCGAAGGGGTTCGCAGTAGGGTGGGGTTGGGTTCTGGAGAGGATGGTGATGTAGGGTATAGGTTATGTGTGGTGATCATGCATGCTTGCTCATTTGTATGATGAGTTACATCATATTGTATATGGTAGAGGCCACAGTTTCGCTATTGGTTGTTTGTTATTACAGATATGGGCATGGGAGCATTTTGTCGTTATGCGACCGTTGACTCATGGACGATGACCTGTCGGTCGATCATATAGATGGGGATATAGCGATATTATTGCTCAGCTGAGATTGGGAAAATTGGATCATTGGCAGCGTCTCTTAGATGATCTTGATACAATATGTTGGCAACCATATGTAGATTGTGAGGCATGGCCAGAGGATGCGAGAGGGATGCCCTATGTCTGTATGTCCAGATATCTTATTGGGCGTACTTTGTGGATTATTGAGAGATTTCTTGTTGGATGAGTATGTCGACAGTACGGTCGGATTCAGGGTATGCCTATGGGTTCTGCTATTTATGCACGACAACAGCCTGAGATTGCAGTGTGGGTTCCACAAATTTCCTATGAGGCAGCAGTGGCAGAGTTCACTAGCTTAGGAGTTGTGACGTGGGATTACCGAGTTGATGTCCTTGATGCAGGGACGATGCTAGAGTATAGTTAGTATGTGTTAGAGTATCCTGCACCTCGTTTATTTGATCTTGATGAGCCTGTTGCTCCGGTTGCTATACAAAGACCACAAAGAGGCGGTTAGAGATGTTAGAGAGAGACAACTTCAGAGGGTGATGATTTAGAGGGAGGTGATGATGATGAGGAGAGTGGAGATAGTGATGATGATTCAGAGGGAGACAGTGATGATGAGGATAGTGGAGGTGATAGGGGTGGTGGTGGTAGAGGTCTTGGGAGAGATGGTGGTAGAGGTGGTAGAGGTAGTAGGAGAGGTGGTAGAGGTGGACCACGGATGAGACATATAGATCCATCACGTGCAGTAGATCCAGTGATGATGAGTCAGATATCCTCTTTGCATAGTACAGTATAGAGCTTATAGGGTCAGCTAGCATAAGCACAGGCCTTGATTACATAGCTTTAGGGACAGTTGACATTAGTTACTGTTAAGAGAGATACAACTAGACAGCGGGGTGAGCAGGCCATCACTTTGGTTGATAGCCTACATAGAGTAGCAACAAGCACCTTTCCTGGTGATATGATGAGAGAGGTGTCCAGAGCCACCCGGGAGGTTGAGTTTTATAGGACCAGCTATCATGATGCGGTTCCACATGATCGGAGGGAGAGTTATACACAGTCGCGGTCTACTCATAGTCGCTCTTGGACTACCAGTAGGGGTGTGACACAACCATTACCTCTAGGAGGACCATCAGGGATAGGTGGAGCAGGTCCATCAGGTGTAGGTGGTATAGGTCCCAGACCAGCCCCATCAGAGGATAGTACTGCCTAGAGCATTGTACATGATATTTTTGTGATACTCTGTTTAGACATTTGTATACACCTTGAGATGATCTCATTTTTGATGATGTGATATCATGTATATTTGACATCTTTGTACATTTTGACATTCATTTTTTGAGATATATGAAATGCAGCGATGATTTATGATGAGTGGTTTCTCAATTTTATGCTTATGATGTATATGTATGCATGATTTATGAAATAAGTGAAATCTATTGATGAATGATTGTATGAATATGATGGATGATACAATTTATGAATGCTTATAAATGTTTTGATTATGATGTATGCTTTGTTTTTATGATTTTATGATGCAAAAATGTATGAAAAATGTATGAAATGATGGTTTTTTTGGAAATGTCAAAATGTACTCAATCATTTTTATTGGGAAGACATGAAACATTTGATACTTTGCCAGCTTTTGAAAAAAATCCATAAATGCAAAATGCAGATGCTAACATGAATGCAATCTATACTAACCATGCAGGATATTCATACAATATTGCCATTTGGAGAGCTTACTTGTGCTTTTTGTATCATCATAGAGCATTGAAATGTTGAAAACTAATACAAGCATCAAAGGGTATGTTAGCACTAGTGATGACCTGAGTATTGCTTTCATGATTTTTGATATAGCAAGTTAATACAAGCATCTAGGTATAATTGAACCGAGATGACCTGAGTATTGCTTGCATAAATAGACAAGAGTTAACCTGTTTCCCATGCCAATTCCGAAATGTCATCAATGATACTTAGTAGAGCATGTCACACAACCAATTTGCATATTACTAATGATTTCCTCGCAAATAGCAGACAAAGAAAAAATCATACTCTTCCTTGCTTTTCTAGCTCAGTACATCATCGAATTGCTCCAGAGATATGATAGAAAAATCAAACAACCATTCAAATCTTGCCTAAAGTATTTCAAACATTATTCAGATTAAGATCATCCAAGTTGGTTATCAACATTGATTTTTTTGTTTTGATGTTTGTTTGGATCATGTTGTGTTGATTTCATTGGCATTAAATAAGCATGTTATCATTGATTTGATATTGTGGTTGACTTGATACGACAATGTTTGTTGCATTTTGGCAAACCGTCTTGTGTCTGTTTGTGATGTTTGAAAAGATCGTTTCCCTTCTCTATGTTTCTGCATTTTTCCCCCAGTGTAAACACAACCTAAATATGATGAGTATGTACAAATTTCATCAAGCCATGATAAAACACAAGGATTCCTGTCATATGATATGGATATGAAAGATATGTATAGATGATAAATATGGATGGATGATGCCTAAAGTAAATACAAGACATAAGCTAATAGATGGAGGAGCCTATTTTGATCACAAGTAGCGCCTGTTTGCCAAATTTTTGCCACTTATTTTTATTGCACTTTTTCAGGATTTTTCTGATGTTTTTGATTTTTTCAGGACTTTTTATGATTTTTATGATTTTTTTAGGACTTGACGATTCAGACATAGAATTTCTTCAAATGAATGTTGTTGATCAGCTCTTCAAACAGGTCCCCTTCTAATGTAGATAATTGATATGCACTAGAACCATATGCTGCAATGATTACAAATGGACCAAGCCAGTTTGGTTCAAATTTCCCTTTCTTTTCTCTATCTTATTGATTACATGGATTTTCTCTCAAGACTAAGTCACCTACTTGAAATGTCTGTGTTTTAACTCTGTGATTGTAGCTACGGGACATAACTTGTTGATAAACCTTCAAATGGTCAGCTGCATGTTGACATCTTTCATCTAACAATTCTAACTCTTGCAGACGAGATACTCTGTAGTCTTCATCATTTATCAGTCCTTTGAGTGAGACCCAGAGCGAAGGTATTTCAACCTCTAGTGGCAAGATTGCTTTTGCTCCATAGACCAAGGCATATGGTGTAGCTCCTGTTGGTGTGCGAATACTAGTTCTGTATGCCCACAAAGCTGGATTTAATTGGACATGCCAATCATGACCAACATCATTTACTGTCTTCTTCAAGATCTTCAAGATTGTTTTGTTGGAAGCTTCTGCTTGACCATTACCTTGTGGATAGTAAGGTGTAGAGAACCTGTGTTGGATGCAAAATCTTTCACAAAGTTCATCAACATCCTATTTTTTGAAAGGCCTCCCATTATCAGTAATGATAGAATTAGGAATTCCATATCGGCAAATGATGTAATTCAGGATGAATGAAGAGATTTGTTTTTCGGCATAGTCATCAAAGGAACAACTTCAATCCATTTTGTAAAATATTCCGTAGCTGTGATAATGAATTTATGCCCATTTGATGATGAAGGATTAATTTTTCCAACAAGATCTAGTCCCCACTGAGAAAAAGGCCATGTCAAAGTGAAAGGTTGCAGTTCCTGTGCAGGTGCATGAATGAGATTGCCGTGGATCTGGCATTTAGAACACTTCTGGACAAAAGTACAAGATTCTTTCTCCATGGTAGGCCAATAATATCCTATTCTGACAAGTTTCTTGGCTAAGGTTAAACAACTTGAATGAGTCCCAAAAATACCACCATGAACCTCTTGTAAGGCTTTTTCAGATTCATCACGTTCAAGACATCGAAGGAGTGTACCATCAAGACCACGTCGGTAAAGGATATCGGCAATCAAGGTATAACATGATGATTGGCATATGAAATTCCTTTTTCGGTTTCAAGATAAGTCCAGAGGTAAAATGTTATCTTTCAAAAAGATATAAGTCTTGCTATATAAAGGTGAATCAGAACCGGTTAAATGACATATGAATTGGGTCTTAGGATTATCATAGGCAAGAGAAAACAATTGTTCCACCAAGAATTCATGCTTGGTTTGATCTTCTGATATTTGTAACAAGGAAGCAATTGTGGCCATTGCATCTGCAACTTTATTATCAATGCTTGGGATTTGTGAAAACTTGATTGACACAAAATAATTTTTAAAAGCATCCACCATGTTCTTGTAAGGTAGCAACTTATCATCTTTAGTTTGATAATCATCATTGATTTGATTAATGACAAGTTGTGAATCACCGTAGACTTGCAGCTCTGTAATCCACCATTCCAAGGCTATCTTTATCCCTATGAGCAATGCCTCATATTCAGCTATGTTATTTGTGCAAGGAAACATTAACTGATATGATTGTGGAATGGTATGTCCTTCAGGTGTGACAAAAAGAATCCTTGCCCCCAAGCCATGTTGTGTATAAGATCCATCAATGTACAGTGTCCATGAGTTCTTAATTATTGCTGTTAAGACATCTGCATCAGGAAACTCAATGTGCATTGGATTTTCTTCTTGTAAAGGTGCTTCGGCCAACTAATCTGCAATAACCTGTCCTTTAATAGCTTTTCGATCTACATAGTGAATGTCAAACTCACTTAAGATCATTACCCATTTTGCAAGTCTTCCTGTTAGAGTAGCTCTGCTTAAAAGGTATTTTAGTGGATCAATCTTGGTTATCAGCTTAACTATATGAGCCAACATATAGTGACACAAATTTTGAGAAGTAAACACCACTGTGAGGTAAGCTTTTTCAATGAAAGTGTAGTTTAATTCATGACTTGTTAAAGTTCTACTGATATATTATATGGCCCTTTCTTTGCTTGTAGAATCCTCTTGTGCTAGTAATGCTCCCAAGGATACTTCTGTTGCTGAAATATAGAGTATGAGTGGCTTTCTTGGAACGGGTGGGATTAAAACTGGTGGATTCATAATATATTGCTTGATCTGATTGAATGTTGCTTCACATTTTTCTTCCCATTTGAATGGAACATTTTTATGCAATAAATGTTTAAATGGTAAACTTTTGTCCACCAGTAGAGCTATAAACCTTCTGATGGAATATAGTCGTCATTGCAATGATCGAAGTTGACTGATATTTCATGGTGGTGGCATGTCCATTATAGCTTGTACTTTTTCTGGATCAACCTCTATGCCCTTTTCTGAAACAATGTATCCTAGGAGTTTTCCAGATGTAACGCCGAAGACACATTTCTTTGGATTGAGTCAAACATTGAACTTCTCCATTCTGATAAAGATTTTTGACAATATTTCTAGATGTCCTTCTCGTGTGTGAGATTTAGCTAATAAATCATCCACATAGTCTTCCATGAATGTGTGCATCATGTCATGAAAAATAGTTGTCATTGCTCTTTGATAAGTAGCTCCGGCATTCTTTAATCCAAATGGAATTACGTTCTAGTAGTAGGTACCCCAAGGGCATGTGAATGTTGTTTTATCTTGATCCTCTGGTACAATATTTATCTAGTTGTATCCTGAAAATCCATCCATTAATGAATACATTGCATGGCCAGTAGTTAAATCAACAATCATATCTATGTTTGGCAAAGGAAAGTCATCTTTGGGACAAGCTTTGTTCAAACCTCTAAAATTTGTACAAATTCTAATCCTTCCATCTGGCTTTGAAATAGGTACAATATTGGAAATCCATTCTGCATAGTCAATAGTCCGAATGAATCCAGCATCTAAAAGCTTCTTTAATTCCTCTTTGACCAATAATGCAACATGTGGATGCATTTTTCTGAGTTTTTTGCTTCACAAGTTTTTCCCCCGCGTTTATAGATAAATGATGCATTATCAGATTAGGATCTAAACCTGGCATATCAACATATGACCAAGCAAAGTTGATTTGATTCTCTTTCAAGAACTCCATGAATTTCAGGACTTCTTCAACTGTTAATGATGCTACAATTTGCAAGATTTTTGGCTGCTCTACTGTACTTATGTTGATTGATTCTGTTGGTTCGATCAAAATAGAAGATCTTTCATGATAATGCTTAGGAAGAGTGTCAAGTTTCTCATCCTTTAATGCCTCAAAAAGGTTTTCACTATCGGATTCGCTCTTTATTTTTCTCTTGTTGTGATCTACCACTGCCTTTTTTGGTTTTCACCGATAGATCCATCTTTTATTTCATTTATTTTGCAGCTAAGAGACTTGACACCCTCCTTATCAAAATCATGAGTATGAAATTCTTGGATGAAACAATTGTTTTCCTCATTAGAGGAACAAAGGAAATTTATAATGTCCTCATCATCATAAAATGTAGGGATAAGATAGGTGCATCATTGTCCCAATTAATAAGTTCCAGATAAACCAAAGGCATGGTATCATTAGGTTGGGTAAGGTCTTGAGTTGTCAAAGTCATGATGTGGTTGTCATCTTCATAGTAGACAAGGTCTATGATGGTATTCTCCTGTTGATCGTCAATCTTGTTAAAATATGATTCATCCTCACTTGAGTCATGATCGCTTTGTAAAACATAATCAAGTGGAGGCCTTGAACCTTCTCCTTGTATGAGAACAGGTGCATATTTATGTATGGTATCAACTTGTTTGTCTCTCCAAAATTCATCATTATAAATGGTGTCCCATTCATATTCATTAGAATTAGTATCTGAACTATTCTGCAATTGGGAAACTGATTCATTAGGTTTATTTGAAATTGATCCTCCTTCATGAGTTGGTTGTGCTTGCTGTGAAGTAGAGTTTTCTATATCTTTACCATATCCAAGCCATGTTTTATCATTTGGATGTATTGAAATAGGTTGAATTGGTTCCACAATTCCTTATCTTCTCTTTCCTATAGAACCATTGCCTTCATAGCCCATTTTCTGCATGATAGTGTACCCCTTACCATATTGTTCTGTAGGTAACTTAATGTGCAAGATAGATTCATCTTCATCTTTGTATATCCAACTTAGGATGTCCCTATCTTCAGCTTCTTCCTCAGTGGTGTTGGCTTTAATGAATTTTCCATCAAACTTTGTGATTGGCACAAAAGCTTGGGATGTAGAGGCTGTTGCAATCTTTTGATTTAATAAGGTTGGTTGACCATGTGACCTCAGAGAAGGAGGTAAGGTAGAAAGAGATAGCGAATATTCACCTACTCCTTTGTCTTCAAAATTTAGCTTAGTGTCAAGATTCTTTGTTAGTTCTTGCAATTGACCTTGTAGAATAGAAGAAGAAACAACAAGAGCCTCCCTATTATGTGGCACAAAGGCATCTTGAGTTGCTCGGAGATTTGAACAAGTTTGTGTGCTATTGTAATCATCTTGTATAGTTATTTCCTGTCCATCATATGGAAACTTAAGGAATTGATGGTACGTTGATGGTACTGCTTGCATATCATGAATCCATGGATGACCCAAGAGTATGTTATAGGAAAGATCTTGATCTAGAACCTGAAAAAATGTGTTTTTCACAATAGGTCCCACTCTGATAGGTAGCATTATTAGTCCTTTAGAAGCTCTTTCTTCATCATCGTATGCCTTGATAGTTATTTTCCTTCATGGATCAATGGAATTTTCTGATATTCCTAAGGCATGTATTAGCTTTAAGGTACAAATGTTTAAACCAGCTCCTCCATCTATTAAGACACGTCTGATTCTGTGTTTATGGATCATGACTTCAAGATAGAGCGATGAATTATGTGGATGTGTCATGGAGGCATCATATTTTTTAGAAAATGAAAGACAAGTGGGGGAAGACAAATGTCCCACCATGGCTTGAAATTTGTTTACATCCATATTAGTATCAACAGTTGTGTTTACAAGAGCTTCTTCTAAAATATTCTTGTGTATGGGGGATATTTTGAGAAATTCAAGGATGGAGATTTGCGCTGATGTTTTTCTCAGTTGATCAACTAGATTATAATGATTTGGAGAAGGAATATCTGTCTTAGATGAACTTCCTTTTAAGCAACCTTTGATTGTCCTCTCGTAGTCACATAACTTGTTGATATTCTTGTTTTCCCATGATTTTGATAACATTAACCCATTGATCATCAGCATAGATGTGATGGATTATATTGTCTTCAACATTATGTATGCTTTTGGATTTTGCATATGATGTTTCCCCCTTTTGATAGTTTGGTAAAGGATCTTTGAATGATTGATGATCATCATTGGTATGATGTCCTTCAATTGTAATGGTGCCATTGTCAATTAAATCTTGTACTAGATTTCGCAAAGCTTGAAAATTATTTGTTCTATGACCTTTACATTGATGATAATTGCAATAATACGAGTCATTCCATGATGGTGGTTTGACTTGTGGCTCATAATCTCTTTGTGATGGTAAGGTGATAACCTTATTATCAAGAAGCTCCTTGAGAGCAGACTCGAGAGATTGACCCAAAGTGGTAAAATTCCGTGGATTTGAAAAGAATGGAGGTCTAGATGGATTTGATGTTTGGGTATTGCCAAGATTGTTATTGAAATTACCACGATTGTCTTTGGTGTTTTGATTGGTCATGTTTTCTTGCTTGGAGTTTTGTCCTTGTTGATTGTTGTTTCCTTGTTGGTTGGTATTTGCTTATTGATTGTTTCGTGGAGCAATTGATAGATTAAAGATAGATGGTCTTGTTCGTAGATTATTTGCATCTACTATACCATCATTGACAACATTTTTATTTCTGTTCCAAAACCTTGTTTTATCATTGTTGTTTTGGTTTGGATGTACTTGGATTATCAAGTTTTATCACTCCTCGTTTAACCAAGGCCCCTTCAATGGTGATTGCATTTTCAATCAATTTTTCAAAGTTATGAGGACAATGAAGGTTAAGCCTATAGCTTAATTCTTGATCTAGGCTATTGATGAATATATCCATCTTTTCCTTTTCAAGAATAGGACGGGAATATCGCGCAAACAACCTTTTCCACCTTTGCAAAAATGTTGTGAAGGATTCTCCTACTTTTTGTATTACTTTACAAAGATCAAGCATTGTTATCTGGTGTTGGATGTTGTAGGAGTATTGTGATATAAACTGATTTATTAAATCCTCAAAGGTTTTGATGGGTGGAGTGATCTTAGAAAGCCACTCCATGGATTGTACACCTAGAATTCGTGGAAATAATCGCATTAAGTAGGTATCGTCATAGGCGAATTTTTGACTCATATTTTGGAAATCCCTCACATGTTCAATAGGATCAGTTTTTCCATTGTACCTATCATATTTAGGGATTTCACAATGTTTTGGAAAAGGGATCATTTGAAGACTCCTATTGAATGGATAAGGAGATATGTCTTCCAAAACATACTTCTTTGTTGTACCCCCTTGCATCTCCTTTATTTGCCCTTGTAATTCTTTTACCTGTTGAGTAAGGGCACTAAAGTCATTAGGAGGAGTTTCAGGATTCTATTTAATCCCTTCTATATTAAAATTGTAAGGTAACTTAGCTCCTTGATTAGCTAATGAAAGAAAATATCTTTCTTTGTTTCGTTCTAAAATCTTTTCCATAAGAGTATGGAATTGGGGATCTTGCTCTGCTTCTTGAAGCTTTTCCTCTGTTAATTCGTCAACATTAAATGTATCCTCTTCTTTCTCATTATGGTCACCCATTTTGCTTGTAGTGGTTTCTCCTTCGTCTTTTTCCATGTGTTTTTGAGATCTCGTGAAGATAGGCATAAGCTTTGTTCCAAATTCTACAAACTTTTGATCAAAAGGATGAAATAGTGCAATTTGTGATAGGTTTGAAAGTCAGGATAGAATGAAGATTCTATGACTTATAAAGGTTTCTAATCTTTAGCTTGTGTTGTTCCCTAATTGAAAGGATGAAAATCCTGTTGGAGGGAATTTAAGCAAAAGATCAAGAAAAGGATGATTTTGCACTTTATGAAGTTTGATCCTAGTTTCATAAAAGGATGGATTTTGTGATGAATTCCTAATGTGATTTGAGTTCTTTATTGCATAATTTGATTTGGATGAGTAGAATATTCAATCGCAGGTTGGGGAATATAAAAAAAATGAATACATTGACTATGGTTATGCCTTTGAGAAAGGGCTCTTCTTTGAAGGAAAGCTTGTGAGTACAATGGTTCTATAGCATAATCATCAGTGAAACCTCTAACACAGTCATGATATCGATGAAGAAAGTTTCTATATTTGAGTAAAAATTTTTGGCTTTGATACAAGAATCATCTTTTCTTCAATAGTTTCTTGTAGCTAAGGGGTTTTTTTGGCTTTTTGATTCTTTTGAGAATGGATTTCTTAACAAAAGTTGTGGATTTCCAATTTTGTAACATGAGAGTAATCAAGGTGATCGTGAGTGTTGGATGATCTTAACTAAATTAATGTATTGAAAACACATCAAGCAATTTGTAGAATAGTTGTTTTAAGTACTATGCTAAACATCAAGTGTATGATCAAAATGTTTTTCAAAAGTTGTTTTAACAGGATTTACACATGATAAGCATTTTAAACAGACTCACTCTTAGTTCTCAAGTAGGTCATCATAGTAATCAACAACCCACATCTTAAAACTGTGTCGACTCACATAGCCATGTCACCCCCGAAAGGGCACCCGTGTTTTTGATTTTCCAGGTGCGTACTCAGAGTGACGAAAGTGGATACCAGATCCCCTGAGCAAACAATCCTTGGCAATTATATGGTGAGTATCTTGGGGGTAGATTCTTCCCTCCCCTGCACTGTGATTATTATGATGTTCGAAAACTAACTTCGGTTGGATACTACACTAAGTTCGTAGTAAAGGTTTCTGTTTGGTGCGGGAAATGATAGAATCCCTCGAGAGACCTCCCTACCTTTAGAACAAAGGCTTTGGGGATGATTATCAATGCAAACTACTGTCAAAAGAGGGTTTCCCCAAATTTGCTTTAAATTTTAGAGTGGGGTGGAATAGCCTAGCTTTGGCTTGAACCCACTTGAGTTGTTCCTCTTGGGTGAGTACTTTTTCCCACAAGAGCAGGCTCTCTAAAAGGTTTTAACAAAACTGGAAATTGCATAAAATGAAAATAGATGAGTTTGGCATTTTGATCACCTAGTTAAGGGGAGAGCATAGGCCTATCATTGTTTAAACAAAGCAAACACAGATTTAATTTTAAGCCCAAATAAAGATTTGCTATGCTAGGTGAAGATGTTGCTTCACAAAAACATGGAGTTCTTTTTAGCCCAAAATTAAAAGTGAAGTGACTATCCTAGGATTGATTGATTTTAATTTATGTGACTACCCTAGGATTGCTTCATTCTTAATTATGTGACTACCCTAGGATTGCTTAATTCTTTCAAAGATTTTACTGTCTTCGGTCGTGTCGGATTCAGTCAAGCTGTATTTAAATTACAATTTACAATTTGCAGGTTTTTCAAAAATGCGCTATAACAGAAAAAAACATAACAAAACAAAACACACATAATGGAACTTTAAACTAAAGAAATGCAAGTAATTTGAATTTAAAGAAACAAATGAAGCTGCTACTCTTAGATTGTATAAGCAAGGCTTCTCTGAATGGCAACCTATAGAATGAGTATGCAAAGGAAGGAGATTCTCTGTCCTATATGCTGGTGGAGGTGAGAATACTGATATGAATATGCACAGGGGCTGTGGATTATGCACTGGGGCTGTAAATTGAGGATGCTATGAAATGAGAATGATTGGCCATGATATAAACTACTACTATGCTATGCTATGATTCTAGAATGTTGTGAATGCTAAAAGGCTTATGCTATTGCAATTTGGCTATAGTTATTCTATTGAAAGCTTCTCTATCATTTCAAAGACCCGACAGTCCTTTTTATAGCTTGTTGGAAGCAAAATCTTGGCTGTCAAAGATCAATGGCTGTGAGATTGTTTGGTAAGTTTGAATGGTGAGAGATGAAGCGGTTGAGAAGAAGATGGAGAATGTTGGGAGGTTGGAGAGAAGAATGGAAGCCTGTCTTCAACCCACGGGAACAAGCTTGCACAGGAACAGAGAAATTAATTTTTCTGTTTTGGCAGTTTGTTTCACGGTTGTTGAAGATAATACAAAATAAATAAATAAATAAATAAATTTATTTAATTTCATGTTAGTTGAAGAAATTAAATATTTTTGAAATATTTAGATTTAGAACTATAGAAGACTCAATTAAATATTTAGAATATTTAATTGCAAATAGACTTTAGAAGAATTAATTAAATATTTTGGAATATTTAATTGTAAATGGACTTTTGAAAGGAATTAATTAAATATTTGGAATATTTAATTGTAAATGGAATTTAGAAGATTTTAATTAAATATTTTGGAATATTTAATTGTGAATGGATATTAGAGGAATTATTTAGAAGAAAAGAATATATGATCTAAATTTGTATAAAATATTCGAGCCAAGATTATTGATAATTAATATAAATAAATCGTAATGTTTATTTAATTAATTAAGAAATGAATAAGAAAATATGATTAAATAAACTTATTTATTTAATCGAAATGAAAGTTTATAAATAAATTATTTAAATTTTTTTATACTTAGATCAAATTTAGAGATTTAATTAAATATTAAAAATATTTAATTAATTACCAAACTATGTGATGTGACCATTTTTAGGTGTATATAGTTGTATCTCTCATAATATAGATAGGAAAAGAACCTCCCTCAAATATTGTTAGGATTGCAACATCCATCTTTTGTAGCCTATTTTAGATATGTTTTCCTTCAATTCTCCAATCTCATCATTGTATTCTTTTACCTTGTTTTCCAATTCACTTTTATTTCATTAAAGTGCACAATTCATGATGTTTCTTAATCAAAATTATTGTTTCAATTTTTCTTCCAAATTAGTTTTTTCATGTCTTAGCTTAGTGCATAGTTCTTCATGTCCATAATTGAATACTCATTAAGCTCATTTGGCAGCCCTATTTATTTCAGTCATATTTGCATTTGATTTATTGGTAGTGCATTGCATATTTTATTCTTCCATAATTCTCTTATCCTTATTCCATAATTCTCTTTTCCTTCTTTTAGTCTTCCTAGAATATTCAGTCTTTTGTTACTTTTTTGTTCAAATATGATAGCTCTTCTTCAAGTCTTTCTTTTTCAACAAATATATTTTGTAGACTGTCTTGTTCCATTCTTGTAATTTCCTTTTGATTTACTAAAGTTAATTTTTATTTAGTTTTGGATTATTTTAGGGGAGTATAATTATATATCAACAAATGTTGAATTTTTGAAAAATCAAATTCATTTTATTTATTTATTATCTTTTCTTATTTATATATTCTTTTATATATTTCATCATGACTTATTTGTATCTATTTATATTTTTAGACATTTTCTATTTATTATGTCTATTATTGTCTACTATGTTCAAACATTCATGCTCCACATTAACATGGCTATTCTCTTATTTCAAGAAATCCAACAATGTGAGATTAATCTTGTACCACACAAATTTGACCTCTACAAATTTAAATTTAAAATCAATGGAATTTCATCTATTAGAAAACCTTTCCTCCAAAAGAATTCATACACTCAATACATACTATCTCATAAAATAAAGATTATTGTAAACTTGTAGAATCTCTATGCAAGGCTTTTGAAATATCAAGCTCCCCAATTCCACAATGTAACTGCAAATTTTAATCCATGCTTCCTATCCGTACATATCAAACTTACAAGAGATACTCAACTTTAGCAAGAAAGTAAAAGGCAATGATAGCCAATGTCAACAACTACTTATGTGCTTGATTTTATATAAATAAAGTTACAAAAATCTACCATGTTGTTATCATATCCCATGAAATCAAAGAATATGAAATGGTTATAGGGGGAGTCATGGCATGAGTATGGATGTCATACTAGTGTAATTAAGACATTGTTATTAGACAATAAAATTTGCTAATGACAAATTAAATGAGAAGTATGGACACCATGAAAAAAATGAACAAAAAGGAACACAAAATTACCATCCATAAATGCATTCAATCACACATATGCGCATGATGGTGTTGTGTCTAGATAGTTCCTACAATGCCATTAAAGTGATATGGCATTATGTTCCCATGATCGTCTAAAATTTCAAGTCACATGAAAAAAAGAAAATGGTGCTAGGAGTCTATAAACCCCTACAACCCCTTTGCCTCTAGGAAAAAGTGTGAAAGATGTTGAAAATTGAGGTGTTTATGTAGCTAAATACTTTGTAAAACTATTATACTTGCTGATCTAAATATATATTCTTTGTTACAGATTCTTTGTGGGTGATTATATAATTAATTCATTTGATCATTTGTAGAATGAAGATAGAAGTTGTAGAAGAATTAGACAGGATATTAGAAGATACACAACATATACCGTGGAGAAACCCTTTTGGGAAAAAAATTCACCAAGAATCAATGTATTATTGAATCTATGAAGTAGATTACAATAATTCCAATCCTTTCTTGAGATGCTTCTTCTTCCTTCAACAAATTGTCATATCCCCTAGATACCTTACTTAAATCTTTTGCATGACCCCTAGCCCCAATGTAATTTGGACTAGGGGTGGATTTTCAGATTTTATTATGTGGACATATATATAAATGTGTGTGTGTGTTGATTGTGAAACTCAATGTTAATGTTAATGGATGTGGTTATTAATCTTATTATGTTATTTTAAATTTGATGCATTAAATTGTCTAAGTTTAATTGGCCTAATAACTTGGTTGCTGGACTATGTGAGGTTTGTCATTGGTTGTAGGACTTGGGGTGCATGATGAGGTGGATTTTGTGGTCCAGTGGGATGAGAGACAATCAATTGGTAATGCCATTCTAGTGCCAAGATCTTGCCTATAAATTTCTGACAACTTGAAGTTAATTTAAGCCTAGGGCCTTAGTCTTCTAATAAGTTGCCATAGTCATTCGTTTGGCTAGGAGAAGTCATCAAATAGTTTGATTCATTTGGATAAATTAAAATATCGAATAAGGTTAAAATTTATCAAGAATGGTAAATAGATAAACAAAATTTAAAAATTATATATAATAAATAAATAAACAAAAGTTAAAATAAGTAAGTAAATAATAAATTATATATTTGTGAAATATTAAAATAAAAGAAAATTAAAGCAAACAAATAAATAAAACTTACCATTTACCTCAATATTAATAAGGAGGAGCAATTAAATAAAAACCATCAAACCACACGAGGCAAAGAAATAAAATAAAATGAAAGGAGAAAAAAAATAATGCATGAGAAGAAGGGCTTTGTGCATAGGAAAGGAAACGGATTAATGGCGCAACCTCCAGTCCATAGCTAGGAGATAGGCAGGATTAAAGAGGAATGGCTATAGGCATGGAAGAGAGGAGGAAGAGTGGCAACACCATTAATGGGCATGGCACACCAATCCAATGCCAACCCCTTTTTGCAGGACAAGGAATGGAGTCAAATTGGCTATTAATAATCTTCAAACCCCAAAAAAATGGACGCTAGAGCTTGAGAAGAGGAGAGAAAGGAGGTCAAAGAGAAGGAGAGAAAAGAACAAGAGATTGGAGGAAGAATAGAGAGGTGAACAACTTTCCTGGGACGTGTGAAGGGTAGATTACCTGGTGCAGGAGCACCTAGGCTAAACTCCATTTTGTTAATAATCACTTTTGGCTTGTACTTGACCTTAGCCAAGTCAGGGTAATAGGGTGTTTATTTTGGACCTTAGAAGGTCTTGCTTGTGTGTGGAATAAGTGAACTAGTCACTAGGACTAAGGTCGCCGTAGTTTAATCATTGTTGTTAATTCCTGTTTTAGTTAGCCTTAAATAGCTTAAGTTTGGAATAGAGCCTTAAATGTGTTCTAAACACATCCTTACTATTTGAAAGATGCCAAGAGGTAGTTAAGGGAGTTGATGGCTCAGAATCAAGGAGTTAGAGGTCCTAGAAGTTAGGAAGAGAACACAATGATGGGAAGTTGCAAAAGTTGTTGTAAAGTTGCATGACAACATTTGTCAGGTTGAATGCAACTTAGTTATCTCATATCCCCAAAAAGATAGGAGTATGGGATCGACCAACATCCCTTAAAACTTGGAAATTGGCATCTATGTAAGGAGTGGCTCGAATGCATGAGTGGGTGTGGTTGTAATCAAGTTTTTGGTTGATGGGAATAGAGAGAATTTTGGAATTTATGTGTTTTTCCTGAGTATCTTGAGAAACAGTGATATAAAATGCATTGTATATACTGATTTGGAATTATATACGTGTTCATAGTGAAGTTCTAAGTCTTTTTTCATTCAGTAGTCAAGTTGTTTTGTGCTAAATTAGTGTTTTGAATTCATAGGTTAGGGTCTTGAGGTTTTTCTGGTTCAGTTTTGATCAGTCTGTCTTTTCATGGCTCCCCCATGAAATCTAGCCACGGGAATTTCTTGAGAATGGATGGATTTTCTAGGGGAGTCATTGCTCTATACATATGTAGTGGTAGGAGTCTTGAAGAGTCGAGTAGTAGGATGTATTAACAAACCCTAGGCGAGCTAAAGTTGCTCGGTTAGAGGTTTGAAGGTGAAAAATTGAAGAACAAAGGCAGGGGAAGGAGGTACTATACATAACAAGTACAGTTCTAGGTGGGGCATAACCTTACCTAAGAATGCTATAAGGATTGAGGCTTAATCAATCCATTTGTATGAGAGATTAGCAAGAGATCATTGAAACCCTAGGAATTAGGCCTATTAGTCCTATTTACCCTAGATTGTAGGAATCCAGTGTAAGGAGGAGTTAGGGGTCTAAAACCCTGAGAATATTTTAAAGGACTAAAAAGGGTGTCTGAAAGTGCAATTTGTTTTCTAGGTTGTTTGGAAAGTTTGAGCAAGAAAAGCAAAAAGGTGACTGGTAAGGGCTACAAGCAATTAGGCCTTCTCAAAGAAAAATCTTGGAATTGGTAAGACAACAGGTTGAAGGTTCTCAAAGATGGATCTAAGTGGATGGGAAATGCATGTTTTCAGTGTCTCTAACACCCTTACAAGTAGTTCAAGGTTGAGAGTGAAGTTGGCATTTAGATCCTTCTAAGTGTAGGAGATAATGTACAAATTCAAACGGTGTTAAGTCCTCCAAGGTGAAGCACAAGGAGTGAGACTTTTGTAGCAGAGTTGAAACAAGGCTTAGTTAATGACCTAAGCCTAATCACGACCTAGAAGCTATCAGGTTCTTGGATGAAGACAGAGAGAAGTCTTCCTAATTAGTTGGTGCAAGCAAACCAAGGAGCACTTACATCATATTGGTATCAGAGCAATTGTTTGATCAGGCTTGTGATTGATGTTGCAACCCACTTAATCAGTAGGGGAGAACACACCAGAGGAAGAAAGAACCATGGTGACTAATGTTGAGTTAGCTAAAAAGGTAGAAGAGCAAGAGGAGGATAACCGGCTGCTAAGAGAAAGGTTGTCTCGAATGGAGAAGATCTTGGATGAAGTCCAAGAAATAGCAGACAAAGTAAAGGATAAAATAGAATTGAAGGAAGGCAAGAAGCAAAAGAGAAGGAAGTGGACTTGGAGGAGGAAGCTCCAAAACCTAACCCTGTCTTTGCTGAAGAACCCTTCTTGAAGGCACTGCAGGCCTTAAGTGGCAAAGCTTTGGAAGGTGTGCCACTATTCAGTGGACAAATGGACCCTAATTCAGTTGTAGACTAGATTGAAAGCATAGAGAATCACTTTGAATGTGATGGTATAACAGAGGCCCAAAAATTAAAGGTGGCCAAGTCAAGGTTGAGAGGTGCAGCTCTGACATGGTGGAAATTTGTACAAGCTGAAAGAGAGAAAGAAGGAAAGGGTCCTATAGTTACATGGATATGCATGGTAACCAAGATCAAGTAGACCTACCTACCTGATGACTATGAAGTCCAGTTGCATAGGAGGAGACATAATCTTAGGCAAAAAGATATGGATGTCCAAACATACACCGAGGAGTTCCAAAAGTTGTGCCTCAGATCAAAGGTGGTTGAAGATGAAAGAATCAAGCTAGCAAGGTATTTGAATGGGCTTAAATGGTCTATTCAAGAAGACATGAGCCTAGTGAACTTCAAAACCATCTGCCAATGTTATCAAATGGCCTTAAAGATAGAGGAGAAAGGCAAAAAGAAACAAGATCAAACCTCCAAGAGTAGGGGTAAAGGGAAAGACAGCAGAGGACAAAGAGGTGGCTATGGTGGAAGGAGTTTAGAACCAAGGGCCCAAGGAGAAGTTAGATACTCTAAGCAGCAAGAAGGAAGCTCTAGTAGAGGTGGTAGAGGAAGAGGCTCTAGCTCTAGAGGAAGGAGTGGTGGACAAGGAAGGGGCAGTTTCTTTACCAACATGAAGTGTTATCACTGCAATCAAATGGGACACCCGGCCTATAGATGTCCAGAGAAAGGTAGTACTTCTCATGGAAGTGACAAGAGAAATAACCTGGTTCATGATGAGACAGCTACAACAGATAAACATCCTGAAGTACCATTGAATTCAGAGGAAGGTGAGAACCTCATGATGAGGAGAACTTTGATCAAGGATCCGGTGAAAGAAGAACCAAGCCAAAGGATGTCCCTATTTAGGATAAAATGTAAGATGATGGGAAAAGTGTGTAGAGTTATCATTGACTCAGGGTCTACTAATAATATTGTGTCAGAGGAGACAGTCAGCAAGTTGAATTTGACAAGGATACCCCACACCAATCCTTACAAGGTCACATGGCTAAATAAAGGCCAACATGTCTTGGTGAGTGAACAAGCATGGGTGGAGTTCTCAATTGGTAGGTACAAGGACAAAGTCTTGTGTGATGTGTTACCTATGGATGCATTTCACTTGCTCCTAGGTAGACCATGGCAATTGGATCGCTAAGCTGTGCATGATGGAGCAAAGAACTCCTATACTTTCAAGAAAGATAAGGTAACATTTAGAATTTAGTCTTTGTTAGAAGATACAGAGGTGTAGACAACAGGTCCTAAATTGCTCATGGTTGGTGAAAAAGAGTTCTTAGAAGCCTTGGAAGAAGGAGAAGGAGTTGGCTATGCAGTGATGTTAAAGCCAAGAGAGGTAAGCAATGAGAAAGTAGCTGAAAAACCAGAGTTACCTAAGGAGATATAGAAAATATTGCAGACCTATGAAGGCATTGTAAGCAGTGGACAACCAGCAACATTACCCCCTAAGAGAGACATAAGTCATAATATAGACTTGATACCAGGGGCTACCTTACCAAATAAAGCAGCCTACAAGATGACTCCTCAACAAAATGAGGAAATAGCTAGGCAAATTCAAGAACTCCTCAACCAAGGTCTCATTAGGGAAAGTATTAGTCCATGTGCAGTACCCACTGTCTTAGCACCCAAAAAGGGAGGAGAATGGAGGCTTTGTACTGACTCTAGGGCAATAAACAAGATAACCATTAGGTATAGGTTCCCTATCCCTAGGATTGAAGACCTCATGGATTGTCTAGGTGAAGCTAGGTACTATACCAAGATAGACCTAAAGAGTGGTTATCACCAAATTAGGGTACATGAGGGAGATGAGTGGAAAATAGCTTTCAAAACCAATGAGGGTCTCTATGAGTGGCTGGTTATGCCATTTGGACTGTCTAATGCCCCCTCCACATTCATGAGACTCATGAATGAAATCTTCAAAGACTACATTGGCAAATTTGTAGTGGTGTATCTTGATGATATACTGATTTATAGCAAAACAAGAGAAGAGCACCTCAAACAGATAGAGTTGATTTTCAAGAAGCTGTAGGAGGAGAAGTTGATGATCAATTTGGAAAAATGTGAATTCATCAAAATAGAGCTGGTGTACCTTGGATTTGTGCTATCACATGGCAACTTAAAAATAGACAGCAGCAAAGTGGAAGCCATCCTCAATTGGCTTACTCCAAAGACAACAACAAAGGTAAGGAGTTTTCATGGTCTTGCTCAATATTATAGGAAGTTCATAAGGCAATTTAGTGCTATTTGTGCTCCTATGTTGGATACCATTAAAGGAGGAATGGAGACTAAGTTTGTATGGAATGAGCAAGCTAACAAAAGTTTTGAGTTGTTAAAGGAAAAGATAGCTACCCAACCTATTTTGGTGTTACCAAGCTTTGAGAAGCTATTCACTATAGAGTGTGATGCAAGCAATGTGGCTATTGGAGCTGTTCTCAGTCAAGAGGGTAGACCGATGGATTTTCATTTAGAGAAGTTGAGTGAAGCCAAGAAGAAGTATTCTTCTTATGATCTTGCGATGTATGCATTGGTCCAAGCTCTAAGGAAATAGAGGCACTACTTGCTTCCCAAGGAATTCATAGTGTATTCAGACAACCAATAACTTAGTTTCCTGAATTCACAAGAGAAGTTGAGTCACAGACATATGAAATGGGTGGAGTACCTACAAGTTTACACCTTCAATATCAAGCACAAGAAAGGAGTTCTCAACAAGGTGGCAGATGCCTTGAGTAGAAGAGTCCTCACCATTCAAGAGATTCAGTTGAAGAGCATGGGAATAGATCATTTCAAGGATGTATATGCAGATGATGAATATTTTGTAGACATTTATAAGGTATGTGCTGAATACAAGAATCATTTTCATAGTAAATATACTAAATATACTTTGCAAAGTGATCTTTTGTTTAAAGGAAATCAGCTATGTGTTCCTAGAGGCTCTATTAGAGAGAATATGATACAAGAAAAGCATAATGGTGCATTAAGTGGTCACTTTGGAATCACAAAGACTCAAGAACTTGTTCAAAGGTTTTACTATTGGCCAAGGATGAACCTAGATGTTAGGAGGTATGTGGAGAGTTGTATAGTGTGTCAAAAGGCCAAAGGTGCTTCTTCAAATGCAGGCCTATACCAACCACTGCCTATCCCTACTAGGCCATGGGAATGCATGAGTATGGATTTTGTAGTTGGATTACCCAAGACAAGACATGGCATGGATAGTGTTTATGTGGTTGTGGATAGATTCAACAAGATGGATCACTTTGTGCCATGTAAAACTACCAATGATGCTAGTCAAATAGCCTCTCTCTTCTTCAAAGAGATAGTAAGGATACATGGATTACCAATCGGCATTGTATCAGACAGAGACACTAAGTTCATGAGTTATTTTTGGAAGACACTTTGGCAGAGATTGGGCACTAATTTATCCTTTGGATCTGCATACCATCCCCAAACTGATGGTTAGACCGAAGTTGTAAACAAAAGTCTTGGAAATCTATTAAGGTGCTTGACCAAGGAGTATGGTCAACAATGGGATCAGTTGATTGGGCAAGTTGAATATGCCTACAATGACACTGTAAACAGATCAATAGGGAAGAGTCCCTTTGAGATTGTCTATGGATTACATCCTAGAGGAGTATATGAGCTGAGAGACTTAAAGGATGGAGTCAAGGGAAGTGGATATGCTGATGATTTTGCCTATGCAATACAGGAGATTCATGATACAATCAGGAAGACATTGGCAGAAAATACCATGAAGCATAAGACCAAGGTGGATGAGCATAGAAGAGAAGTGTAGTTCCATGTTGGAGACTTAGTGATGGTGAATTTAAACAAGTCTAGATTGTAAAAAGGAGTCCCTCACAAGTTGCAGATGAAGAGGATAGGTCCCTGTCCAATCCTAGCAAAATATGGAAACAATGCTTTCAAGGTACAACTACTAGATGACAGTGGACCGTCCCATGTTTTTAACATTGTAGTTCTGGTTCATTACAAAGGACCACCACCAGACATGGATAAAAGTCTCAATGAAGTCATCCAAGATGTGGAGGAGCTCAAACTGCCTTCTGCCATAGTCAAACAAGCTGACAGTATACTGGATACCAGGGTCTACAAGAAGACTAGGACCAAGGAATACAAGGAGCATCTGATTAAAAGGCATGGCCAACCTGATGCTGATGCAGTGTGGATCAAAGAGTCAGAGTTCAAGAAGTTGGGCATTGATCTCAACTTACTCAATCCAAGGGTGGATTGAAGTCTTTTGTTTTGGGGAGGATGGTGCAGGAGCACCTAGGCTAAACTCCATTTTGTTAATAATCACTTTTGGCTTGTACTTGACCTTAGCCAAGTCAGGGTAATAGGGTGTTTATTTTGGACCTTAGAAGGTCTTGCTTGTGTGTGGAATAAGTGAACTAGTCACTAGGACTAAGGTCACCGTAGTTTAATCATTGTTGTTAATTCCTGTTTTAATTAGCCTTAAATAGCTTAAGTTTGGAATAGAGCCTTAAATGTGTTCTAAACACATCCTTACTATTTGAAAGATACCAAGAGGCAATTAAGGGAGTTGATGGCTCAGAATCAAGGAGTTAGAGGTCCTAGAAGTTAGGAAGAGGACACAATGATGGGAAGTTGCAAAAGTTGTAAAGTTGCATGATAACATTTGTCAGGTTGCATGCAACTTAGTTATCTTGGATCCCCAAAAAGCTAGGAGTATGGGATCGACCAACATCCCTGAAAACTTGGAAATTGTCATCTATGTAAGGAGTGGCTCGAATGCATGAGTGGGTGTGGTTGTAATCAAGTTTTTGGTTGATGGGAATAGAGAGAATTCTAGAATTTCTGTGTTTTTCCTGAGTATCTTGAGAAACAGTGATATAAAATGAATTGTATATACTGATTTGGAATTATATACATGTTCATAGTGAAGTTCTAAGTCTTTTTTCATTTAGTAGTCAAGTTTTTTTGTGCTAAATTAGTGTTTTGAATTCATAGGTTAGGGTCTTGAGGTTTTTCTGGTTTAGTTTTGATCAATCTGTCTTTTCATGGCTCCCCCATGAAATATAGCCACATGAATTTCCTGAGAATGGATGGATTTACTAGGGGAGTCATTGCTCTATACATATGTAGTGGTAGGAGTCTTGAAGAGTCGAGTAGTAGGATGTATTAACAAACCCTAGGTGAGCTAAAGTTGCTCGATTAGAGGTTTGAAGGTGAAAAATTGAAGAACAAAGGAAGGGGAAGGAGGTACTGTACAAAACAAGTATAGTTACAGGTGGGGCATAACCTTACCTAAGAATTATAGAAGGATTGAGGCTTAATCAATCCATTTTTGTGAGAGATTAGCAAGAGATCATTGAAACCCTAGGAATTAGGCCTATTAGTCCTATTTACCCTAGATTGTAGGAATCTAGTGTACAGAGGAGTCAGGGGTCTAAAACCCTGAGAATATTTTAAAGGACTAAAAAGGGTGTTTGAAAGTGCAATTTTTTTGCGAGGTCATTTGGAAAGTTTGAGCAAGAAAAGAAAAAAGGTGACTGGTAAGGGATACAAGCAATTAAGCCTTCTCAAAGCAAAATCTTGGAATCAGTAAGACAGCAGGTTGAAGGTCCTCAAAGATGGATCTAAGTGGATGGGAAATGCATGTTTTTAGTGTCTCTAACACCCCTGCAAGCAGTTCAAGGTTGAGAGTGAAGTTGGCACTTAGATCCTTCTAGGTGTAGGAGATAATGTACAAATTCAAATGGTATTAAGTCCTCCAAGGTGAAGCACAAGGAGTGAGACTTTTGTAGCAGAGTTGAAACAAGGCTTAGTTAATGACCTAAGCCTAATCAAGACCTAGAAGCTAGCAGGTTCTTGGATGAAGACAGAGAGAAGTCTTCCTAATTAGTTGGTGCAAGCAAACCAAGGAGCGCTTACATCATTACCTTGCTACGTCAGACACCATTCATTTGGGTGCCTCTAATCTAGGTTTTGATACTTTTTGTTGCATTTCTTTGGGTTGCAATGTTGTCTAAATTATAATCCTCCTTGTTGTTTTAAAAATCATTCCAAAGCTAGAAATGATCTATGCAATAACAAAATAAATAATTCATTTCCTCTCAATTTTCTTTCCATAAACTAGCTACAGTCATATAATGCTTCTTATTTATAAACTATGGGTAGTGTCTAAAATTATTTAGTGGAAATGGCTTGCTACTTACCTCAAATTTTCCTTAGGTTCTAGATCACACTCAACCACTCTTTTGGGTTATAATGGGTTCAAAATAAGTTTATGGAAGCTTGTATTAGTAATAGAAATTTGGAGGATAATTTCAAACCCTAATTTTAAGAGTGTCTTGAAGTATATTTCTGATCTATATTAGAAAACCTTTTATTTCAGTACTGCAGATGGCACCTCACCCACTCCAAAATCCATGATTCATAATCTGGCTGTAATTGAAGGTGATAATTTGGGTCTATGCCTCAAATCTTAGGTTCTTAAACCTTAATTTCTATGTTGTATAAATATGGTGCTATGAATAAATGAGTTTGAGATTGGGTAGAAGGGGCTGTCCTACTACCATGTCATATAGAGTAATATGTTAGAATCTACCTTTGTTTAGTCTTCTTACTTTCCAAAGTCCATTAGAAACTCTCTCTAAAATATCCATTGTCTATTTGATTGAACCATAACAACTACCATAATATTATTTGTGTAATTCTTATTAAAACAAAAGAATCATTTGCTGTGCTAACTAAATAATCACGCATTGTTAATATTAGCAAGAAGGAATAAGAAAACATAGATAACAATGTAGAAACAATGGAACCTTTAACCGAAGTCACGAGAGGAGCGATATTGGTGTTGCTCACTGTATCACCACAACTGCTAGCTATACAATTTAATTATGCCTTGATATATCCTTTTCTTTTGTAATTTCTTATAATCCAAGAAGAAGGAAGGATAGGAAAATGGTGAGGTTAGGTTGCTGCTCAACAAATTAAGAATTACCTACCTATATTAATGTCACTCATGCACTCAAAGAATGCTAAATCTGCACATTACGGCTATGAATAATTATGGGTTGCAAGGACAACCAAGCCTAATCTTAAGGCTAATTTCTATTATATTTAGTTGGCTGCTAGGATAGTCATAAGTAAATATTAGGCACTTTTTGTTATGTAATGAGAAAATAGTACCTTGCGAGTCCATGTCTAGAAACTATATATATAGAGAGATTGAAAATAAGATGGGAATCAACCACAACTATCAAGGGGTCAGTTGGTTACCTCTACCCCAATCAGAAGGGGTCTACGAGCGTGTAATGCTTCCTTATGACATGTTTAGTAATGTCATTCATGGCTGCAAATAAGCTTCTAGTCATAGTGCTAAGAGAAGTCAAGGTGTAGTAATTTTGAGCTTGAGATTGATAGGTGTCTAGGGGTAGTACTTGATCGAGATGGAAAAAAGTCAAGGAGCAGTACTTTCTTGCTCGAGATTGATAGGTATCTAGGGGCAGTAGTTGCTTGAGATGGATAGTAGTCAAGGATTAGTACCTTAATGCTTGATATTGATAGGTGTCTAGGGGCTGTACTTACTCAAGATGGATAGTAGTCAAGGAGCATTCTATGTCAGATATGGATAACCTTGTTGCTTAGCCATCCGATGGACTGCAGGGAAGAAAGTTCCTAACAAGATCAAGCAAGTAATATATTAATCACCTCATAACCTTATAATTGTAGGGAAATAGTATCTTACATCTACCACGGGTAGGTACACCTTGATATTTGGTCACTAGGAAGATATTCTACACATTGCTTATGGGTCTAAGAGGACAACTCTCTCTCACCATGGGCCACATAATCCACTTGGAGGGGTGGATAGGGTTTGAATCCACTTGGTTGGGATCATTTTGCACCCCACCATACTCTAGAGCAAACCATGGACATGGAGCCTTCATGAGTCATAAAACATTTAAGGTATGTGCACTTCATTAATGGCAGCAATCTTCTATTGGTTATTGAGGTAAGCTTTTATTTGTAAGACGTATATTGACATGATGATTAAGAAACAAATGCTGATTTATATTTCTTTTGTTTTATTGTTAATTCAATTTCATGTATTCCTTCATATAATGATAACAAAAAAAAAATGTGCAAAAATTATTCCTCGTTGGGGCTAATGTTACACAAATCTTCTTCACAACCTGCAATAAAATTGATACAAAATCTCTTCAATTTTCTTGAGATATATAGGAAATAAAAAAAATTGTAAACTCCAAAAGAGATACAATTACAAAGATCAATCCCTATCTCCTAAAAGGTACACCTATCTCTTCCAAGTAGAGTTTAACCGTGAAGAACAATTCCAAATCATCATCTTCATCCATTTGGGCATCCCAAACTAAAGTAGTAACTCAACCTTTATTCTATATGTATTTTCAAGGATTTATCCTCAAAGTAGGCACCCAAGAGTGGGCCCACTTAGCCTTCTAAAATATCTTAGCATGCAAAGGAGTTAATTCCAAGAAGCCAACTTGGGCACCCAAGTTGGGTCCAAGTGATTTCTTGTTAACTGAAACATTTCTCTCCACCATTCATGGAAGAATGGTCATCCCCTGTGAACTTAAGGTAGCCACTTGTTATTTGTGATGCAACTCAAGTCATTAGTCATGCATTCTAAGTTAACTGAAGTCAACTAGCATTCAACTGAAACTAACGACATGCAACTGAAGATAACTAAACCATAACTGAATTGAACTGAATTGATTGAATTGAACTAAACTGATACTGAACTGAACTAAACTAAACTAAACTAAACTTCATGCATGTAAACATCAATCCCTAACTTCTAGGGTCTTTACATGCATTACAAAAGTGTTATCTTTTTCTCCAAACAGTTAACTGAACTCAAGGTGAGTGTCACCTACCATGTGGGCGCCCCATGTGCCCCTATTATTTAGGAACTCATATTAGACACCCTCACATGCTCCTAACATTTAGAATTAATTACAAATGTCAATTAACATGATTATTTCATCAAATATTAATCTCTCTCTAATCTTAGTGTTTGAGAATACTTTCCAAGGACTTAGGAGATACATGAAATAAATTAATGTTTAGGATTGCAATTAAATGGCATCCTATTTCCAACAAAAGAAGGGAAGAAAAATTACGTGGGATAGGAAAGAAAGATATTGGTGTGAGCAAAAGAGAATGGAGAGGGAAAAAGTGATCTCATGGAATGCACAGATTGTAGGATATGAATGAAATGAATTAGTTGAAAAGGCTTTAAAAGTTTTTTATAAGAAAACATGGAAATAATGGTGCATGAAGGATGAATGACTTGTGACCCACCATAAAGGCATGATTTAAGGTAGTCTAAGTTAGGTGCTACCATGAGGGTGTTAGCAAAAAATATTAATAGGAGGAGAATAAAGTAGGAGGGCATCTAAAAGTTGGGTGAGATAGATTTGGGGCACCATTGGGAGCATCGTGTGATAGATAGAGGCGATTTAAGGGGGGGATGACATGTAGAGAAAATATAAGAATGATTTTAACACAAAAGGAAAATGGAAAGGAACTTGATATAGGAATAAGATGTGAAGGGTTCGAAGGAAAAGGGTTTGGTGAAGGATATGCACATGATCTTCTCAAAATTGATTTGTTGAAAAAGGCTTTAGAATATCTCAAGCAAATGAAATCGGTAGGAAACTTCCCCAAATGTAGCCCAAATCCTCTATGTGTAAGATAAAATGGGATATTTAGGAGAATAAATAGACATCTACAAAAGCATAAAGGAGGGAAATTTTGTTAGATATTAGAGTTGCAACTACCTTGGTAGATGTGAAAGATGAATCAAGAATATGGATTTCATGGAGCATAGTGAACAACAAAACATGTACTTATTTTTTTTATTATATATTTTGTTTTGCATAAGGATGGTTTTCTTAGAGTCAAAATATTTTTGAGATTAAACCTATCCCAATATCAATGGGAAAAACATTAAAAACTTTCTTATAGGCTATCTTGCCTTTTTTATTCAATCCATCTAGAATTTTAGGTATTACATAAGGTTACACTTAGTGGAATTGACAAAGAATATGATTATGTTGCCTACTAAGACATGAAAACATGTTTCCAATTGAAGGCTAATGTCATTACGTACCACATGTGAACATGATTATGAATATAATACTATTGATATTTCTTTAGCTACTCTAAAATTGCTAAAGAAGATTATTGATATGAACTAGCTTTAACGTAAGTAAATTGTTTAAGGTATGGAGAGAATTATAATAAATTTCATAATTTAGAGATGAGGGTTGTCCTCAAATATTATAGTTGAATTAAGATTAAAAAGAAAATCCTTTATTTTGACATAGATTAGGTTTGTCAACCACTTTTTCTTGAGCATTTCTTTCAATTATGTTAGTGTTCTAAAATTGACTCTGAAAATCTACAATGGCCTTAGAAAATGCTATTGTGTGTTCAGTATTTATTATAAAAGATAAGAATGCCTCCTTATAATTGGATAATGCACTATATCTTAGGCAATGTGTTTATCTTGAAGAAAAAAATTGAAGACTATGAAAAAAGTTCTTACCATACTTATTAACAATAATTATAAGATAATGACATAAAGTATGATTTTTTATTTAATTTGTCCAAGTAGAAGATTAGTGGTTGAGTATTAAATATGAATTCTTGTATAATATTTGGTAATCATATCAAAGAACATGTTACATGATATGGTTGTTATCCTAGCATGATAGTATTTGCAATTACAAGAAGTATATTTGAGTGAATCTTAAATTGAACCTTCATGGTACAAGTTACATCCAACATCTAGGTACTATTATATATAAGGTTTGTTATCCTATAATGGTATGGGTATTCATGCATCTATGGAAATTAATAAAAATTGCTTGCTACTTGGAGGTTTTACAGATAGTCATCTTCTATGTAAGAAGGATGTTTTGAAGTTTAACTTATGATATTTATATTTTATTTTTGTTGACTATTCATGGTAGGTTAGGAATTTTAGAGGGGTATACCTTGTTAATATAAGATTATTGGGATTGCATTTTAAGAAAAATGAATTAAATGGTTTAAATTTACATTATTATTATTGAGTGTATGATGTTTTGAAGGATATAATTTTGCTCAAATATCTCTAGCATGACTCAGACGTTGATTATGTTTAGAGCAAGTTTCTAATTATTGATAGTAAAGGGATAAGGATAATTATTAATTTTGAATAATTTTAGTAATATGTGCTTAATTAATAGAGTGAAACAAAGTACCAAGGTTTCAATACTATATTAAAAAATCAATTCTAGCATCACTATGTAATTAAACCAGTCTAAGAGGTGATAGTTCATTTCCTTTGTATTCAAAACTCCAATAGGATAGAATGCTCCCAAGTTTCATCACTATCCATAGAGATTAACAAGGATAAACCCTAACAAAAATATCTAGTAGACACTAAAGTAACATGAAACTAATTTCTTTGTGGTTTTCCATTTTATGTATGAGTGAATAGGATAACAAATCCTACCTACTATGGTTTTTGTAAAGGTAATTTTTCATTTGTGATCAACGTGGCCATTGACGCAAATATAATTTTGGGTTTTTGCATAATTTTTGCTTTATGAATAATAAAGGTAGAGAGCTCTAATTAGATAATGTGATGTCCTTAGATGGAAGTGTTATAATTTATGCATATTAAATTAGTAATTGTGTTAGAATTCCTTATTTATCATTAAGAACTGTGAACTGATGCAAATCATTTAAAGGAACCCTTTTTGGTGTTAATAATTAATGAAACCATGATTACGAGGAAACTTGAGCATAGACAACCCTTGAGAGACCATGTAAGAAATGTGTGTTACTTCAATCTTGTTTGTAAGTGGGTACAAAGGTATTCCTTGTAAGAAGAATGTCATTGTGACCTAAAGCCCATAGGGGTGTTTATGGGGGGAATAACTCTAAGGTTTGGGGGTTGTTTCTAATTCTTTTGACCTCTCTTATTATTATTCAATTTTAGGCTGAAAGGGGTATTAGATGGTTTTGTTTGAGTTATGAAAACCTAATAAATTGTACTTAATAAATAATATACTTCTATATAGTAAGCACAATGAAGAAAGAGATTGATTAATTTTTTAGTCAATATCTGATTATATGTACATGTTGGGTAAAGTCCATATTATGTTGGTTCTATGTAACTATTATGTGTTTGTGAAATATAACTTCGTATCTAGAGGTATCTATGTATAGGCCCATGGCTTTATTGATTGTGATATATTTATCTAGCTCACCTGATTATTATTATAAATCATATTATGTATGACCCACCCAAGTGTGAATTTCTAAGGTGTTTGAGTAGTGACAAGCAATCATTGGACCGTGCTAATGATTGATGTCTACCTAGTACTTTTATGGATTAGTTGACATTCACTTGGTTCACACATGAATACTTGTGATGTGTGTGTTCGCTCTCAAAAACATAGGAAAAATACCTCAAGAGGTTGCCAAACCCTTGGTACATTTTAGGGTAACATATAAGGACAAATAGTTTAGACCTTCTTCTCTTCAGGTGCTGCTAGACCTAGGTGGGTATACCTATATGAATGAAGCAGACTTGATTTGTGTTTATTCTTCAAGCAATTTATCCACAATTGCAAGCAGGAGTGGACAATTAAATTCTTATTATGGTATAGATTCTATAAAAAATATCAAGGATAATCCTAATATGTTTAGTTAATAGATGTAAAACATAAAATGGATGAACTAAAATGAAGTATGTAAGACTAGTGCCTCGTTGGGTATATGGAGTCTAATGAAGATCTAGAAAAGTGTAATTTGTGATGGCAATAATTCAAACTATTCGGAACACATTTATGTAGTTTGCAACTTGTACAAACATGCAAGTAAGTGATTGACATATTCTACTTGAGATAAAATGACAACCCTAGTTATATGTTTCTTCTTATTGATCCAATTAATACTTCCCAGTTACTATGATTGATTAGAAGGATTTAATCTCTGCTTGAAAGAACCAAATAATCACATCACACAAGTAACACAAATTTGTATTGATAAATTGAACATATACTGGATATATCAATTTAAACAATAGAAAAGTATCAAAGTGGAGACAACCAAATAACTATATAATTCCAGCAAATAGCTAATACCAAGATTAAGCCACAAATTCAGACATCTTACTTTAACTTCATCAAAATTCATACATGCATCCGAGTCTTTTGAGATAAAACATCATTGAAAAATTATCTACTATATATTTCTCCTATCCACCTATCTATATCCCTATTCTGATCATATAGAATAGGTATAAATATAACAAACTATGAAAGGAAACGTCCTTTCAGAAATGTTTTTGCATAACAACAATAATAAACTAGAGATTAAGCTCTATTTATCGATAAATGGATTTTTGAAAAATGATCAAGGTAATCCTGATGTCCATGTGTGTCGGCATCTCCAAGTGCATTATGAACTGCTATTTCCATCATCACCATCCTTTCATTCTACTCACAAGCCTCGTCTAGTGTCAAAGTATTTCCTATAGTTGTCTCCAGAATTGTTTGCAACATTGAATCACATTCTTTGATCCATTTGTCATTTTCTTTCAATTCTCCTTTATCTTCGAATAACATTGGTAATCCCTTCTTAGTGGCATCGATCATCCGCTATTCATCACTTTTCAATTCTTCTTGGAAGTCCCTGTGTCTTTTTTATGAATTGATTGGTAGTATTAATAGCTGCATTATCTGGAGAATCTCTCTCACTTATTTCTTTGAGTTTCTCATGGATTCTCCCATCAATCCTCTCATTTTCTCACTCTGCAACATAATTTTTTGAATGTGTTCCCCAAATTCTACTCAGCGAAGTCATCAAGTTGGCTTGCCTATTCTTTATCATTGCAATGAGTGCATCATATTTTCCCTATGAATATGCATCTAATCCTACCCACTGATATTTTGTATGAGAACTCTCTCCATGAGTTAATTGTTTAGTGAGTCCTAATGTTATTCCCACCATATCCTTCAAACGACCATTCTCTCTAAGTAATCTTTCATTGTTCATTTTATACATCTCATTTTCTTTAATCAACATCTGAATCTGTGCTTTATTCAACTTAGCAATATTAATGCCAATATCTGTTGTGGTTATGGGATTAACTTCTCTAAATTTTAGGGTCATCACATGTCCAAATTCTTTTTTAGTATCAATTACAACTAATTTATTGTGAGGTGGATTCAGGGCCCAATTCATGAGTGACCCCTCATCTGGATTGTACTTAGATCCTGCGTATATCTTTGTTACACCTTCAGGGTTGGGCTTATATGTGGCATTATTGTTCTTCAAGAAACTATCAAAGACTAAAGCAAAATTCAAATCTAATCCGAGAAAAATCACGACACCTTCATTTTCTAGTAATTTTCTCCCCTTCTTAAGGGTCATATCCTCCATTTCTTTATCCACACTTATCTTTAAACTACCCAACAATTGTACTTCATTAGTTGGTGTTATATTTCCAACTGAATCCCTTATTTGTCTCCCTTTCTACTTATACAAGAAAGCCTTAAACTCTAGAGTTTTTACAAATTCATCATCAGCTATGAATGATTTGTATGTAATCTATCTTTCATATGTATCTGAACTCTCTTCAACTTCTATCTCCCTGGGAGGACATTTGTAAGCTTGAGTTCTTGATCTGGAAATTTTGTTAGTTGTGTTATGAGGCCTGTTATCACCAGGTGTTTCCTCCTCTGAAGATAGCATCCCAACATCTAGAAATCCTCTGTTGTACTCATCAACCATTCTTTTTGCTTCCTCCTCTTCCATATTTTTGATCAAATCATCATATTGATAGGGTATATGATTATACCCACCCAAGTATATTTTGTCCCTTGCAAAGTTAATATACCCCTTTGGATTGAATCCTTTTCGAGGTGGACCTTTCTTCATGTTATATTACAACAGTTTATTCAAAACCAAATCATATCCCTCCCTTGCCAACATAGTGAAATCACCGAAACAAAGTGTGCTAGGAATAAATTCCTACTTTCCAAAAGAGCTTAAATTCATGAAATCTGAATAATCTAATTGCCTAGCAATCCTGTCAAGTACTGTTCCTGGAAGAATAAAGGGTGCGTCCTCAAATCCATATATCCTTATCATTGTTGCATCTTCCAAACAGTACCAGTCTGATTAATAGGCCCATTAAAGTCCTTGGTTCTAAGGAACCTTTTTATCTCATCAGACAACGAATGTTCACAAGGGTGATTATACAATTCATACAATGGCTTCACAAAATATTCTTCAAAATGTATGAAGCATGAATTGCAAAATCTACTATCCTAGATGGTAGTCCAAAGTTGTACTGGTAACAGTCCTCCCTCCTTGTCCAATTGTGAAACCCTTAGCTTCTCAGGCCACATCTTCAACTCTTTTCCATAGTAAAGAATCATATGTATCAGGATTGAATAATGCTTCAAATGTAAAACTTGAGAGCCCTTTTTTATTTCCATCAATCCTGCATCAATCTCCTTGAAAATATGTGTAGAATAATTGAAAGGTCGAGAGTTATGGCACTGAATATCTACTACAATTACCATCGGCACAATTGATATGTATTCAGGGGCATCCATCGCTAGCACTTGGCACACTGAGTAATATGTATACTTCAAGTATGGTTCAAATAGGTCAACATGGAATGGGGGACCATCATTATCATCCAATGGAGCTGCGTTGCCATCCTTTTCACATCTATGCAATGGTATTCTCCAACCCTTGTATATTGTATCCAATCTCTAGAATTATTTTTCTATCTCCTCATATACAATTTTCTCATTGCACACTCCTAGATTAAACACCTCACAGATTGTGGCCTCTGACATATGTATAAATGGTTTTCCAAAAGGGTAAAAAATAGCTTTAAGCTTGGGATCATAACAGATAGCTAACACTTTCACCAATTCCACATCTACAAACACATTTGGGCAAACTAACCTTCCTAGGTTAAATTTCCAGGGGTTACACACTGGTTCATACCAGTTCCTTTGGTGGTAATGAAAAATGAATAGTTCATATCCCCTGATTGGGGTCCATGTATCTCCTATGTGTTTGTACCTATCCTCTAACTTTTCTACATCTACCCTGAGTTGCGCGGAGTGCCTAACCCTAGGTTGAGAGTAGGGCAATTGATCAATGCCCCTGGTTCATTTTCAGTTTCAAATTCCTATTTTTTTCTCTTAGGATGACTACTCTCGCTTTGTTTTTAACCTTTTGTTTTCCCTGAGCTCGTTCCCTCCATTATACCTCCTTAAAATAACAAAATTAGAAAATGAATTTATAGAAGACTCACAGGTTTTGTTTGAAATCCTTCAGCTGCAAGGTTCTTTGATTCTTCGTCCTTTCTCATGTTTCTTCTATTGTCAATTTTGCCCAATATCTTCTTCAATTATTACTCTTCAATTTAGGAAATCAACTATCTCTTTGTGCGTTCGTGCCACCATTAATGTTGAAATTTGGACACAAGTTCACAATCTTTTTGATATTCTCACTATCACATCAAGCACTTTATATCTGCAAGACAATTTGAACTCTAGGTGATTCTTTATACTTGATTTTAGTCAATGTTCACCAAACACCTTGTTGGTCAGGGAGACACAATATCCCTTTCACTGATACACAATTCATCTTTTCAATCTTTGTAAATATCACCAAATGTCACACTGAATATATTTTGATCTTATCTGCATCTTCATTGGCAAGAGATTATACATTGCCAAGACATTCAATAGCTTCCCCGATGCTACAAGTCTCCCCGATGTTCATTCTTTGATCTTGAACATGTCGCCAGGACTCCTGCTGATATAAATCTTATCGCCGTAACATGGGGAGTCAGGGAAACCTTTCGAACTTACATTGACAACTCTTTGTTTTGCCGATATGCTTTTCTTGTTCTCAATTTGTGAGACATGAAGAAATTCTTACAGATGGTATTTCATTGGTAAGACACATTTGCTCGGTATGACTTGTTTATCTCACCCCGATGATGTTTCTCTTGCCGATAAGTATTTCTTCTCTATTTCGTCGGTGTGAGAGAATAAATGTCTCACCGGTAGTATTTCATCGGTGAGACTCATAAGCTTGGGTTGACTTACAAACCTCATGTTGACATCTTTTATCTTTCTGATAAGCCTTTGCGTCGGTGAAACTGTGAGTTGTTTCCTCCTGATATGTTTTTTCCCATGTGATTTGATCAGTATGACAACTTTGATTTCCTGTTGATATGTCGAAAACACCTTCATTGGAAAACAATGGCTTAGAGATCAAGGAGATCTACACCAACTCTTGCCGATATGGATCCAAAATGTTTTTACTTAGAGAATTTTTTGTGGATCAAATTTGATTATGATCATAGGCAATTACATCAAGATTTGGTTTTCTATGATGCATTTATGAACATAGAATTTTCAAAATATTACAGTTCCAACAGTGTGTATGTGCCAATCATGGTTGTACTAGTGTGATGTACATATGATCTAATCACCATTGTATATATGATGTGTGTCTGAGCTAGTCATTTTTATACTGTGATGTGCATATGAGCTAGTCACCTGGTGTATATGTGATGTGTGCTAGATATAGTCACTATGTGTGTGATCTTTAGAAATATGGTATGATATAACCCCTATGTATTTTTGTATGTTTATACATTATAGATTAGTAATTTTTGGTATGAAACCAACAGTTGATGGAAAGATTATTATCATTATATTATAATTTACTAAGTTCATAACATATGCTTAATGCATAGTCATGGTTTAGAGGTGAGATTAGATATCACATACAAGAGGAGAGAATGAACTTCCTCTAATATTGTTGGGTGAACTATGAAGCTTCTAATTTACTACAAGGGGATGTGTAGGTAGGGTCATCATGAACCTTGAGGTTTAGGCCTAGGTCTAGGTGTTCCACTAATTATAGGAGCTTAGCACTTTTGAGTATAAGCATATAATTGGTGATGTTTATTTTCCATCACCATGCTGAATGAAGAACTTTTGAAATAAGAACTTCCATTTAGATCATAGATTCTTGGTTGATTAAGTTGTTAGGTTATGTGAAATGAAAAAATATTGTAGTGGTCAAGGGACAAAAATTGTACAATTTTATTACAAAAATTGTTGCCTAATACTATAAACTTACAAATCTGTGTCCCCCACACTTTTTCTGTTAAGATTTTCCTTTTGGTACTAAATTTTTCCATTATTAAATATTTATTGTTGGAAATATGTGCCTCAATCTCACAGGCTAAAACCTCTGGAAGAGAAAATTCAGTGTGACATTCCTTTTGTCTGGCCGATTGGTAGTTTAGTAACCTTGTGGTTTGTACAGGTCGCCGAGACAATGCTTTTGTCTTGCCAACTGATGTTATCACTGTGACTTGTGGAATTCTCTGTAACCCTCTACCGAGTGGAGATGTCTGGCCAATAGGCCACTCTTATCATATATCGGGGAGACTCTGGGTGACAAGCGGTGTCGGGGAGACCCTTGGCCGAAAGGCTTATCTCGGTATGAAGTCTTATCAAGATTGTATGTCTCGCTGATAGGGTGTTACACATGTGGTCATCAGAGTAACTCATATACTTCATTATGAAGTCTTGTCAATATGGAGATGTCTCACCGATAGGTATTCATTTGGAGTCATCGAGGTAACGAAAGGGTTTGGTAAGAACTCTTGGCAATGGACGTTTGTCTCATTGATGCTGTGGGATGTGTTCGGTATGACTCTTGGCAAAAGGTGGTCTTGGGGTAACTTGGAGGCTTCAGTATGAAGTCTTAGCGATGAACGAAGTCTCACCGATGGTGGAACATTGTGGTGTGACTTGAAGACTTTGGAGTAACATCTCAGCAATAGCGGTAAGTCTTGCTGATTGTTGGATGTTTCGGTATAACATAAAGGATCGGTATGATCTCTCAATGAAGGATGATAGTCTTTCTGATGGGAATTCTATTGTCTATGTGACTTTGGAGCTTTGGTATGATGTCTCAGTGATAACGATAAGTCTTGGCGATAGTGATATGAGTAATGATCATCAGTATGAGGTCTTGGCGACACGGTAAAGTCTTAGCAATAGCTTTCTGGACTTGGTGTAAGCTCTTGCTGATAGTAATGACTCTTGGTGACATCGATGGTTGAGTCTTGTGGCATCGGGGAGACACGGTTAGTGTCTCAACGACATGCCAACATAGGTTGAATGCTTTGACCGAGTGAAGACTATCCTATGTGGCTTGTATTCGACCAATCAGAAAAGTTGAATGGGAACTACTAGCAGTTGGACTATTGAGGCCGTTATTGAGAGGAAGTTCGACAGATAGGGGCATCATGGTTATACTCAGAGATTGCAGAAGTAGTCTGGTTCAAAGGATTAGTTTGATGGTTGGGTGAATAGTTTGAAAGGTGATCAGTGTGAATTCTATTTTGAGTATATTGTAACTAGAATCTTCTGTACAAGGTTGGTCATTATGAAAGCTGTTGTAATTTGACATTAGAAAGATAAGTCTGATCTCTGTATGTAATCTCCATTACTGTAATACAAAGTGACTTCTCTTGGTGTGGTGGGTTTTTCTCCCATTAAGGGTTTTCCCACGTAAATTTGGTGTTCATATGTGTATGTCTATTTCTCTGTTTCTATTATCTCTTTTGAGTGCATCTTATTTGGACTGTAATTGTAAAATTTAAAGGTATCTCTACATTCTTCCCTGAGGGTTTGATGTTAGGAGAGTTGCTTCCGCACTTAGTTTTCCTTACAAGTGGTATCAGAGCCTAGCCAGTTGTGTTATCCTTGTGGGTACGTTGGGTTTTTTGTGTCATTCTGTTCAGTGGGAGTCTTGTAGAAGTTTTTCAAATTTGAATTACAGATTGAGATGGCAAGCACGTCAGGAAAGATTGAAATAGAGAAATTCAATGGCAACAATTTTGAGTTGTGGAACTCAAAATGGAAGATCTGTTGGTTGATCATGATCTTTGGATTGTTGTGTCTGGAACTAATCCTACAGGCATGAAGCAAGAAGATTGGGACCTTGCAGATAGAAAGTCTAAGGGGATGATAAGGCTCTGTTTGGCAGACTTCGTTCTTCTGAATGTGCATGAAGAGAAGACTACATATATTTATCAGGGGAAGTCCTTGGTGAATAAATTGTTCTTAAGGAAGAAGCTATACACTTTGAGAATGCAAGAATGAGGGTTTGTAGCTGATCATTTGAACACATTCAACATGCTGATTGCACAGTTAACATCTATTGGTGTGAAGATAGATGAAGAGGATCGCTGTATGCTTTTATTGTGTTCTTTTCCAGACTCTTGGGATCACCTGGTGATGGCTATTGGGAGTACAACATCCAGTTTCAAGATGGAAGATGTTTCTTCTTTGTTATTAGAAGAGATGAGAAGGAATCTTTTGAGATGGTGAAGGAGGCCCTTGATGTTAGAGGAAGATCGAAAGATAAAGGCAAGAAGAAGGACAAGAAGTCCAAATCGAAATAAGAGGGGAGATCAAAGTCTCCTAGCAAGAAGTCCAAGGTGAAGTGCTAGAATTGTGGGCAACCTGGTCATGTCCGAAAGGATTGCAGAGAGGAGAAAAAGAAGAAGAATTCTTCTGACAATGATTCTTCTCAAAGTGATGCAGACGCCTTCATTGCAGCCTTCGCTACGTAGGCATCAGATGATGTCTAGCTGATTGATTTTGGAGCATCTTTCCACATGACATCTCACAGAGACTGGTTCAGAAAGTATGAAGAATACAATGGTGGAAAGGTGTATTTGGCAAGTGATTCATCATTGGAAATAGTTGGCCGTGGAAGAGTCAAAATTCAATTCCCTAATGGAAGAGTGAAGGGAATTAATAATGTAATGCATATACCAGGTCTGGCTCAAAACTTACTTTCTACTAGTATGTTGAATGATATTGGAGTGCAAGTCACATTCTCTGGAAATGGCTGCAAGATGACTAGAGGCTCTATGGTGCTAGCAAGAGGTGCTCATGTTGGTACCTTGTACAAGATGGATGCACATGCTGTTCAATGTAACAGTGTCTCTAAAAAGTCACAGAAAGCTACTCATGGAGGAAAAGAGGGAAATGTTCCTAATTGTGTAAACTCTATGGAAGTTAAACTTCCAATAGAAAAGACTATGCTCTGGAATCATAGGCTAGGCCACATTGGTGAGAAAGGTTTAAAAACCTTGAAGAATAAAAACTTGGTTGAGGGGATCAAAGATTGTAACCTCGAATTTGAATTCTATGAAAATTGTATATATGGTAAACAACATGTAAGGTCACCCCTTATGTGACTAATAATATTTCAACATTCCTTTGTTTGTGTTTCATTATGGGATAAATGGATAGACGCATGGTGCAATTCGTAGATGTGTTGGTGTATCAACTGTATTGGTGAATCACATGGGTTAATTCTTTCCTTGAGCTTATGAAGAAAATTTAGTTATTTTATTAAGAGAAACTTGCATAATCTTTTATGGATTGACTACCTAGGGGATTATTAGTCTTTTCACCCTCTTACATGGTTGAATTTTAACGATGTTGATGATTATTATGGAAAAAGCTAATGGACTATGGATTATGTAAACTTGGAGAGATGATTGATGTAAGCTATTTAATTGTTAGTATGGAATATGAAATTGTGATTGCCTAATTGAGTTTAGGATGGTGGGTGATTCTTTTATAAATAAGTTATTTTCAAGAAACAAGATATAAAAAAAATTTAGTTGAGTAAAATATGGTTACTAATGTGGTATTACACTTTAGTTTACCCAAATGTACTAATGAGTCGAATGGTTGATGAAGATGCTACCTAAGCTAGGTCTTGGAGGTCTCAAGGGTTTCATAACAGCAAAAGAAAGTTGTCATCAAGCATGCAAGGAGGTGAGTCAAGGTAACATTACTTAGACAAGTGATCTACTTCAGGTATGTATGGGTGCATTCTTGATAATAAAAGAAATTGTTAATGATGAAATTAAGAGGGATTAGACCAATGGTCGCAATTTTATTTCCTTATTTGATAATGATTTAGATTAAATGTATCAAATTATTTTTATCAAGTGAATTAAAGAAGAGACCCTAATGAGACTAGTGAAATTATGCATTTATGTAATATTTAATAATATACGTATTGGATATATCTACTAATCTGTGATTATTGTATAGGAAAATTAAAGCCAATGGGGAAGAAGGGAGAAGACACCACAACCCTGTCAAAACACTTCACTTATTGAAGTTTATTTTGTTTGATGATTAATGTGACCCTTTTTTTTTGGGATTATTGCTATTTTGTTTATTTGACATTTTCTTGGGAAATTTTATACTAAATATAAGGGTTTACTTTAATTTTGTTTAAGAGGAAGGCATATATTTTAAGTGAGCTAAAAAGTGTCTTTAAATGTTTAATGTTGTGTATATTTGCTTTTTTTGGAAGCCTTAAGTGTGTGCCTAGGGGTTAGACAACTTTTGGAACTCAAAAATTAAATAAAACATGAGTTTTGAACCATTTTTATTTATCATTTTAAAAAGTGACGGGATTTAAGTTTAGGGTTTGAGTTATATTTTATTTTATTCGTCATTGGGGAATAAGAAAGGAGGGACAGAAAGAAAGGGGGCATTCTTTTTCTGGGGTGGAAAAGAGAAGGGTTTGGAAGAAGGTCTGTGAGGAAGAAGAAGCTAGAGGGATCAACACAGGGAGAAGCAATGAAAGAGCTAAGTTCCTATACCCTTTCTTTGGTGCCATAGATAAATGGTTGTTCCGCTTTTGCTTGCTGAAATACTAGTTTTATTTTCTTTGTTTTTTTGTTGGATTCATGTTGCAAATGACTATGGGATTATTGGGTTTCTCTTTGGGTACAATGGGTGTTTGTTGTTTGGGTTTTTTTGTTTAAGTGGTGGGAGTCTCAACCCAATACTTAATGGGTAAATGTTAAACTAGTGGTATGAAGTTTGATTGCAGACTTATTATGACATTTTATTGTAACCTTTTTGGGAATTTCTCTTGCTGTTGGGAGTTGTTTAACTAGTTTTTTTTTAAGTTATGGGTTTGGTGCCTCCTCCTTGCTCAGGGGTTGGCTAGAGCCTAGTAATGGCTTGATGATGCCAAGAAGGTTGGGTGGTGAGCTTGAACTTCTCTTCCCATTGGCACATTATTCTTGGGGTTTCAGCAGGGTCTTCCTTGGAGTTTTATGTTGAAGAATATGGCTGGAAATAGAGGTTGAAACAAGAAAATTTGGGTCTTCATGTTGATAAAAGAGGAGACATTGGATTTTAGAAAATTTCTCTAAACAAAAAAAATTAAAAAAAAAAAAGAAAAGAAAGAAAGGGAAAAACTTGCCCATTATTTCAAATGTTGCTAGTGTTTTACTGTTCTTCAAGTGTGCACATATGGGTATGCACAAGTAGTGTTTAAATAGGCATAGGAGAACTTGTTTAAGCTTCCCTCTCTATTGTACATGAATGCATTGATGAAGTGTGAGCTTGTGTAATATCATAATATCCTTGTACTTCCTACCTACAAGGGGAAACACAAAAAAATGTGAGAATGTAAATATGATATTTGATGTATGTGTGGAATGAATGAATTACATATATATTAAGTTTTTTACGATAATAATATTCATTCTTGTAGAAGGTATTAGGTATAATGAGTGGAATATATGTGTTGAAAGTAAAAGACTTACATTCTTGAATCTATTGTATGATGAGCCAAACATACATAACACATTTATTATTGTTGAAAATAAAACACATCCTAATCTATATTTAATGCTGCAAACATTAAACCATGGAGGGTATGGAGTCATATTGCATTGTTACATCTCTAAACTAGTTTCACCCTTTGATGTCAATATATATAAGAGGATTTAGAATGTCTATATAACAATATATATATATATAGATTGGTATGTAATACAAAACTATATATATAAACATTATACATCCTGTATTATAAGTATATGCTAAACATATTTTATGTTTAAAACTGTATATATAAAATATATTATATATTTTATATATATGATGTATATTTAAATATGTATAAATTTGATATATGCTACATATTAAATAGATAAATAAATAAAAACTAAAATATTTAATGCTATTCTATTTAAAGAAATAAAGTAAGAAAATAAAATAAAAAATGAGATGGGGGCTAAGCCGTCCCATATTGGAGGCGTTGCCCCTCCCCTGCACAGAGCTCACAAGAAGAAAGAAAATCATAAAATAATAAATATTTAACCTATTTTATATTGTTTAAAAATTTTAAACAGCATCATTGTTGTTTGGCACAACAATAAAAATAAATATGTAAATATGGATTTTGATGTTACATACAACATCAAAGATTACACAGGAAATAGATAAACATATAATAGAAAAATTTCTAAAGAAAAAAACAGAGATTAGACAATATTGAATAAACATTGCTTTAAAACCAATAATGCAGATCCAAAAGCATGGCTGTTGTGCTGGGGAGTCTGAAATAAAAAAATAATATTAAGAGTTTGTATGTCTGCAAACACCATGTCCATTAAAATGGGAGGATTAGGAAAGAAGAAAAAGAATCACTAACAAAGAAATGGGTTCCTGTAAGAGTCTCACCGAAAAGATAAAGCTGCAAACGAAATCATAGTAGCAGAAGAAGGAATTTCAAACCAGCAAAATGGTAAAATTTGTATTGCTCCATTTCTCCCTCTATTCCCAACTTGCGAAATTAAAAGAAGTGAAATGAAAAGAGAATAGCTTAAAGGAATGTCTTTATGTTTAGGGTTATGTGGATTTTCCCTAAGATCTAAGGGCTGTGAGTAACCCAATCTAATGGTTGGGAACTGTTGCACAAATAATTAGTTCAAATTTAGAATTACTTTAGTTAATCTCACTTAGTTGTTATTTACTTTCTTGGTGGGGAACAATGCAACTAAGAACCCTGAAATAAATGAAAAATTAAAGCTTTGAGAAGGATTTTCTCATAATATTTTGTGCTCTCTTACAAATAAAAAAATTTAAGATTTCATTAAGTCAATTTAATCCTCAATTATAAATAGGGGAAAATATAGTTTTGAAATTTATCTTAATTTAACTTATCCGGGGACTTAAGTAAGTAAAGTTATTAATTTTAAATTAGACTTTAAGATAATGGCATTGGTTTAAGGTGTTGTATTCCAAATGTTTCTTTTAAAACAGTGTTTTAAGAATAATGTTATCTTTAATATAGTTCAATTATTTTTTTGAGTTCAATTATAATAAACCTTATCAATATAAATATTGGGTGACAATTAATAATGTTAATAATAGTTAGATGGTGTATTTAACAACAATGTGTTAATGTTTTCTTATTTTTATAATAATCATTTTGATGAGGATTGACCAAAGAGTAATCAATGAGGGGATTATATGTCCTCAATAACAATAAATGGATTGACAAATGGATATAAATCTTACTAATAACTACGACACTACTAATTCTTAATTTAAGATTGAGTGGTATTAATATTAATTAAGTGACTGAATAGCGATTAATTAGTAACAATTTAATTGCATACTCTAGTTAGCTGAATTATAATAGACTTATAATTCATAATACCAATATCTTTGATCTGTTTAATTTATCATCCAAACATTGTTAGTACAAATTTTGGGGTATGATATATAGATATGGTAATTGATCATATCATGGTATTATCATTATAAATGGCAATGAAACTTGAAGACACAAATCAAATATCCATGTATGTGCATAATATGATTGTTTAGGCTAACATTAATTTAACAAGATGAGTAATCACTATAAAAGGAAACCATATGTGAAGATATGAAATATTTCTTTCAAATTCGAATAAGTATAATTGAAATCTAGAATAGAGAGTTGAGATCTTTCACCTCAACAGGCTATTTCATTAAGGGACTAAAATGGAAAAGAGTGTAAGCTTTGGTTTCAACTCCAACACTCAGTGAAGCAATTACCTTAGTCAATGTGTTTAAAAAAAAAGTGGTGTTTTGCGTGTTTAAAAAAAAAAATTGTTAGTTGTGTTGCATGTAAAATTTATAGGCATGACAATACTGGTACTCAAT